>JBBJLS010000128.1:9820773-9843042 GCA_037577275.1 Bryconaethiops microstoma
CAACGCTACGGGGTAGGGGACCGTGAGTTGTTGGCCATCAAGTGGGCTCTAGAGGAATGGCGTCACTGGCTCCAGGGTGGCAGTGACCCATTCACGGTCTGGACCGACCACCAGAATCTCATCACCATCCGTCACGCCAAGCAACTCAACCCCAGGCAGGCACGATGGTCCACATTCTTCGAGCAGTTTGACTTCAACATCTCGTACCGTCCGGGGTCCAAGAACAACAAGGCGGATGCCCTTTCCCAGCAACATCAGCTGGAAAGTCCCCGGACGGAGCCAGAACCCATCATCCCTCCTCATCTCATTCTGGCACCTCTCCGGTGGGGGTTGGAAGACAGAGTCCGCCAGGCACAGTCCTTGGAGCCTCCACCTCTGGAGACCCCCGACCAACGTCTCTACGTACCCACCAGAGTGCGGTCGGAAGCCCTTCAGTGGGCATACTCGTCGGCCATGGCTGGCCATCCTGGAGCTTCCAGAACCCTATCACTCCTTCAACGAGCCTTTTGGTGGCCCAGTGTGACAGCTGATGTCAAGGAGTTTGTTCAGGCCTGTGACATATGCGCCCGAGCTAAGAATCCAAACACGGCTACCCCGGGTCCTCTCCATCCTCTTCCTACTCCTCGCCGACCCTGGAGCCATATATCTATGGACTTTGTCACAGGTCTGCCCGAATCAGAGGGAAAAGACACTGTTCTGACCATCGTGGATCGGTTCTCCAAGGCTGTCCACCTGGTGGCTCTCGCCGGACTCCCCTCTGCAAAAACCACCGCCGAACTGATCTTAGAACACGTAGTCTGACTGCATGGGTTCCCTAAGGACATCGTCTCGGACAGAGGGCCCCAGTTCACGTCCAGGTTCTGGGTAGCCTTCTGCCGTCTGATCGACGCCTCTGCCAGTTTATCCTCCGGGTACCATCCCCAGTCTAACGGTCAGACGGAGCGGGCCAACCAACAACTGGAGCGCTTCCTTCACTGCTTTGTGGCTGATAGGCAGCGCTCCTGGGCACGCTATCTCGTTTGGGCTGAGCTCTCCCACAACATCCTCACCTCATCTGCCACCGGTCTCAGTCCATTCGAGGTATGCTACGGTTTCCAGCCTCCGCTGTTCAACCATCAAGAAGCGGAGGTTGATGTACCGTCTGCCCAACAGTTGGTCCCCCGGTGCCGGCAGGTGTGGTCCTGGGCCCGTGCTTCCATCCTCCGGGCCAACGGTCGCTACACCACCCAACATCAACGCCGGCACCCTCCGGGACGATTGTTCCATGTAGGTGACAGGGCCTACCTTTCCACTCAGCACATCAAACTTCGCACGGAATCACGCAAGCCTACCTCCCGCTACATCGGACCCTACAAGATCATCAAGAGAATTAACCCTGTCACCTATCAGCTCCAGCTGCCTGCCTCTCTAAAAATACACCCTGTTTTTCACGTTTCCCAACTTAAGCATGTTTTTTTTTCTCCTCTGTCTCCCCAGGCTCCTGCTCCCCCTCCGCCTCGGATCATTGACGGTGGTCCTGCCTACACCGTCCGGCGGATCCTGGATTCGCGACACCGTGGCCGTGGCACCCAGTACATCGTCGACTGGGAGGGCTACGGTCCGGAAGAATGGTCCTGGGTTCCCGGTCGGTTCATCCTGGACCCCTCGCTCATCCAGGACTACCATCTTCGGGTATCCTCCCAGCCTGGTCCGTCTGGTGACGGTCCTGGGGGGGGGGGGGGAACTGTCACACGTGCCAGAACACGTGACGTCAACCGGAACCGGAAGTGACGTCACACGGTAGGTATATAAACAGGAAGAAACGGTATGTCTGTACACAGACATTGAGTGTTATGTTCAACCCGTGTCGCTCCAGCCATCTTCGGTACCGTAAGTACTTTGGTCTCCGACCATCTTTATATACCTACTCTGTGTACGTGTAAGTACGCGGGATCCTTTGGTGGGAACCCTTACTCCTCGTGGGAGCGTTCTTATAACAAACTGCGTTAGTTACCAGCTCTCTCGTTTGTATCCGCGACTGGGCCCTTCCCTCACGCTACACCTGGGCGTCTTCAGTCGAGTACCAGTTCATTTGTGTCTATCGCGTGACACGCTCTCAGAGGGGAGAGGGATTCTGAGGAACTGTGTGGTTTGCAGAGAGCCCACAACGAGAAGCTAGATCCTTCACAGCCCACTTCACGTTGCATCAATAGCCCTCCTCTATCTGAGGAGAAGTGACTTTGTGCCACACTCTGACTCTCCCTGTGTTTGTTTGTGTGTGTGTGTAACAGGAGTGAGTGAGGAATTCGCCACAAGATTAATCTCAACAGAGCTGGGGAGAGAACGGACTTCTGGAACGAGAAGAATCTCACTAGATTGTGAGTGTTAGTACGCTACTAGGGATCCCAGCCTCTCAGCCCGAGGAAAGCGACAGTTTGTAAGGAATATCGACATCACTATTTTTCAGTTTAAGTGGGTGAAAAGGAGTTGTCATGACTTTTTATTAAAGAAATTTTATCTATCTGAAGCTGTGTCCTGCTCGTGCGTCCGCATCACACTACCCGCCGTGACACCCCCACGAGTGGTAAATTTGCTTGGTCATGGCAGAAAGTGGATAGTACAAAGTTAAGAACACCAAGATTAAGAAAAACAATTAAGAAATAACAATAGAATAGAATATATGTCAGGCTTTAAAAAACTAAAAAAAAACAGTTTTAACTATGCTCGTGTTCACCCATATGGAACTGCATGATTTACATTTCATGATTTATGGCATGCCAAGATATATGGCCTGTCAAACTGTATGTAAAATGCATATTAAATGCATACAAATAATACTCATAGTTTTGCAACATATAAGCATTATTCAGTGAAATTCCGGATTCTGGCAGCAGAGAGTGATTGGAACCCACCAGCCCTGATTGCAGTCTACAAGAAAGGCTTGTCTGCTGAGTTACAGCTAGAACTGGCATGTCAGGATGCAGGACTTTCCCTTGACCAGTTCATTACAATGAGCATTCGGTTGGATCAGCATCTGAAGGGCCGGAGTCCTGCAGTCGGCGTCACAGCCAAGAGAGTCCCTTTCAAGTCAGCCAAGGCCACACCACCGGACATGAACACACTAGAACATAAGGTACCCGAACCAGTGGAGGTGGGGAGCCACCACCCGACTTACCAAGGGAGACGAAAGAGAAGGCGTAAAGGACTTTGTTTGTATTGTGGGGGTAAGGGGCATTTGGTGGCCTCATGCCCCCTTTTACATAAGGTCAAGCCCCCATTTTAAGCAATTCTGCATGTTCGGATGAACAAAATCAATGTAAAATTAGGGTGCATATGTTTTGTATTAATCTCTCTGTTTTTGTTTCTGCCCTAGTTGATTCTGGATCACCAGGAATTTTGTGTGATGGTGGAGAAATTAGCGAAGTCTATCCCCTGCAGTGCTCTGGACGGACAGCTGATAGGGGTAAATCTGTGGGTTGAAGGACGAAGCCATTGGGAATTCGAGTGGACCCAGATCATGAGGAGCAATTAAAATTTTATGTGTTTGAACATCACATTCTCCTCATGGTCCTGGGTCCCCCATGGCTTCAGGCTCACAACCCCAGTTTGGATTGGGGTACTGCGAGGATTAAGCACTGGGGACCTCAGTGTGAGGCTCACTGCATTATCACCTCATCAGCCGCGACCCCCGTGCTGAGCTCCCTGTTAAAATTCCCTCACAGTATCGACAGCTAAAAGAGGTATTTAGTCCATCCAGGGCTACCCGTCTTCCTCCGCACCGTCCCTGGGACTGTGCGATTGATCTCCTGCCGGGGAAGGAGCCGCCTTGGGCATGGGTATATTCACTCTCTGAAAAAGAGACCCAAGTCATATCACCGAGGCGCTCCAGCAGGGGTACATTTGTAAGTCCCGGTCTCTGGCATCGGCAGGGTTTTTTTTTTTATTGAGAAGAAGGATGGGGTCCTCAGGCTGTGCATCGATTATAGAGGGCTAAATGCCGTGATGGTAAAATATCCTCACCCTCCTGCTTATCCCCCCGGCCATTTAGTAGCTCTGTGAGGCCAAAATATTCACTAAACTTGACCTATTACCTTGTAATACCATATGGATTGGCAAACGCTCCCTCTTGTTTTCAAGCTTTATGAACGACATATTTTGTGACATGTTGCAAAAATACGTAGTTGTCTACTTAGATGACATATTAATCTATTCAAAAAACAAGAGGGAGCATGTGGAACATGTGCGGTCAGTCCTAAAGCACAAACTCTTTGTAAAAGCAGAAAAATGTGAATTCTATATTGAGGAAATCTCCTTCCTGGGGTATAACATTGGGCCAAAGGCAGCAGCGATGGATGAGGGTAAGGTAAAAGCTGTAACCAAATGGCCAGAACCCACAACAGTGAAAGAGTTACAGTGATTCTTGGGATTCGCCAATTTTTACCATCGGTTTATAAAGAACTTTATTACTGTGGCAGCACCACTCACTGGGTTATTGAAAGGGAAGCCCAAAAACATTAAAGTGACACCGGAGGCCCACACTGCATTTGAATGGTTGAAGGTGCTGCTCACCACGGCCCCGGTGCTGAAACTTCCTGACCCCACTAAACCTTTCATAGTGGAGGCTGACGCCTCTGAAGTGGGGATTGGAGCAGTGCTGTTCCAGTACTACGAGGCCTCCGGCAAATTACATCCGAGCACCGCCTTCTCACGCAAACTGTCCGATGCGGAGCAGAATTATGACCTCGCCAACCGTGAATTGCTGGCGGTAAAAGTGGCATTAGAGGAGTGGCGTCACTGGTTGGAGGGGGCCCAATACCCCTTCACTGTTTTCATGGACCACAAAAACCTAGAGTATATTCGCCAGGCGAAATGTCTCTGTCCTCAACAGGTTAAGTGGGCCCTGTTTTTCAGTTGTTTCGATTACCAAATCACGTATAGACCTGGCTCGACAATATAAAGGCAGATGTACTGTCCAGGCTCTATCCAATACCAGAAGTGCAAAGAACAGACGAACTTATAATGGCACCCATTAATTGGGATTTAGATGCGGAAATCGATCGACTGAATCACAGGGAAACTACTCCTCCAGGGGTTCCTGCTGGCAGAGTCTATGTGCCCGAGTCATTGCACAAGCGCGTGTTGATCTGGGCTCATAGCTCGCCTGCCACTGGCCACCCTGGAATCCACCAAACCGTTGAGGTGGTGAGACGTATGTACTGGTGGCCTTCTTTGTGGGCTGATGTGCAGAGGGCTGTAAGGTCCTGTTCTATCTGTGTCGTTTTAAAGACACTGCGTCAGTTACCTGCCAGGAAATTAATGCCCCAACCAGTACCACAGAGGCCGTGGTCCCACATTGCTGTGGATTTTGTCACGGACCTCCCGGTATCGAAAGGGTTCACAGTGGTTTTGGTGATAGTGGATGGGTTTTCAAAGGGGGTCAGTTTCCTTCCGTTTAAAGCTCTGCCCACTGCATTTGAAGTAGCAGAGGGCCTGTTCCATGCCGTGTTTCTGCTTTATGGCCTCCCAGAGGACATCTTCTCTGACCAAGGTCCCCAGTTTGTTTCCAGAGTCTGGACCGTGTTCTTTAAGAAACCTAGGACTACTGTCAGCCTGACCTCAGGATGTCATCCCGAATCTAACAGTCAGGCTGAACGGTCAGTGCAGGACTTAAGCTGGTTCCTCCGGGCTTACTGCCATGGGCAGCAGAACGCCTGTGTGCAGTACCTAGGGTGGGCAGAGTAATTTCATAAATCACTGCGCCACTCCGTGAGAATACACATCTAAAACTTGGTGTTCAAAAAGCTGTCAATGGAAATGATTTAAAAATAAACAATCTCCACTGAATCTTTTTCAAGAAAGATTTATGTGTGTTTGTAGTTTGCATTCTGGAGTCACTATGTCTGTAGATGACTTCTGTGTCATCAAACTATTTGTCATGCATGCTATAGGAAAGACTGCTTAGCACAAATATAAGAACTGGGTGTATATAATAAGGAATTCTTAAATGTAATTTAATTTACACTGGTGTGGGAGCTGGTGGCCTAGTGGTTAGGGGATTCACCCTGTGATCAGAAAGTCGTGGGTTTAAATCCTAAGACTGCTGGTGACACCTCTGAGGTACCATTGAACAAAGTACCGTCCTCACACACTGCTCCCCAGGCCCTGTGTCCCTGGCTGCCTGCTGCTTCATCGGTTAAAGGCAGAGGAAGAATTTCGAGCTGTTCACATTGTGTGCTGTGGTGTGTTCACATATGACAGAATGCTCACTTTACACTTTGCTTTTACACACTGCACTAATAATTTAAAATCTTAGACCTAAAACTCTAGCTAAGTCTTACTGTATCACATGATGCTTCCAAGGGTGAAGCTAGCAAATATGGCTATCACAATCACATCATCTGATGATAGAGGTAGTGTTCAGACATACTGTATGTGTGCTCATCTTTTCTATGGTGGAACAGTTTCTGTTGTTTAAGCTGACTCAGTAGGGTAAGCTGATATGACAGTTAAATATATTTGTATAAATAAGTATGATTTATTTATAAGTTGATATGATATATTTATAGGAGCATGTCCTCATAGCATACTAAAGTATTTTTGAAAAATCATCATTTTTATTAAAATATTATGTAAAAATGTAAAGTACATTTTTAAGTTTGCTGAAGAATGTTAAGGATTGCATACGTGTATAAGATTATTGCCTTATGTCATACTGAAGTATAATTTAAAATGTACTTTATATATTACTTGTTACTTTCTGATGTACGTGCAGAAATATTTCCATAAAACTGTGAGTGCACAGGTAATGGGTGGGGCTAGAGTCAGGTAAGCTGCTTCATACATATTGCAATTGCTTTTTGCATTGCACCTGTGCTGTGATATTTAGGTCATCTCCAATCACGCATCACTTACTGCAAATGAACTTTCTGTCTGGCAGCCACTGCTTCTTTATGTCTTTTGCACACTCACATACAACTTAATTTTTTTGTGAATTTACACATATCTGTTAAGCCACTCACTGAACTTATAAGCAATGTTCCAAGCAAGACTGTTTTTTTTTCCCACAGAGCAGCCAATCATAACATTTACATTTATATGTCTTAAAGGTACAGTAACAAAAACTCTCTAAGGAATAAAAAGCTTGGAAAATAGTGCCATAAGTGCACCTGATGGAATAAAATAAAATATACTAAAGAATATATAAGGTTTATGTATTTATTTTTTATAAGACATACTTTCATCCTCATATTTGGATTGTAAAGAAAAGAAACCTAGTCTTTTTAGACTTGTTGACCTTAATGAATATCATGAACTATTAAATGCATATTAAACTATTAAACATGACAGCTTCCCTAGGGATAAGAAAAGGTAAACCAATAGGGGAAAAGCCTTGTGAACAAACAGACCATGATAGTCTGAACAGCAGAATAAAGCTTTCTTTTCTTGATTTTACCTGAGCTTGCTACATGCTAATTAGCTCTGCTATTAGTGAAGTCATGAATTAAATATCAGGTAAAATTGACCACTGAGCTGTTTATTTACTGTTTGAAATAAACAATCAAACTTGCAACCATACAAGTGTATGACTCTCATATGCCTACAGCTGCTGAAATATGGCTCCTGTTCTGGTTTGTTACTGCTTTGTACAGCTGTTGTGAACCTTTAGCAAATGGCAAAAATTGGACTGAAGTTTAAAACTTCTTTTTGTGTATGAAATTGCAGCCCTTAGAGCTAAAGGGATGTTTTGCAACCGATGTAGTGTGGTGCAGCAGTGGGGATTTTAATAATTAGACTAAATGTATTTGCCAATTGGCATTGTAGCTGAATATGGCTTTCAGTGTATCTGACACATCACAAAAGTGTATTTGACAGATCACAAAAAATGTTACTTAACCAAACTTTAAGCAACATAAAGAGAGATACCTAGTAGAGGACACGAGTATCAGACGAGCATCAAGGCTGTATGTAAAATGTGCGCTATTTAGTAATTAAAATACAGGCTCTTGCCGTGTATATGTCTAATAAAAAGAGCCATTAGTCACTCAGTCATGTATGCAGAATTCCATATTGGACAAACTACTATGGGTGTGGACACTCAAATTTGGTATAGGGAAACATGTAAATAAAGGTAGATATTTATACACCAGAATATTGCTTTAATTTCCCGCTCTCTTGTGTAACTTAATGTTTGTATTAATAATTTAACATATTTCTGCAAAATAACTAGCTGAGATGTGGAATAAACAGGGCATTCATAAGAGTCCAGTTTCTCTACAATACAAGTTAAAAGCTGATTCCAACCATGGTGCCAATTGACTATAGAAAATTGAGCAACCTCTCAGGCACACCTATACATTTCTTGCATCTAATAAAGTGAAGAGTGAAAGTACATTTGATTATTATTTATTTGCAGAGCAGATGACCAATTTAAGTTGACTGTCATCACAGCGTGTTTTATGGAGCCAAATGGACATGGAGACAGCTGGGATAATTAAAGTGCACCAAGGTCACTTCAAACTTCAGGCTGTTCAGGCTATTTTTATTTCACATAACCAAGCTCCATCAAAACATCATAAAACTGATACGCTGACTTGTCCTCAAAGAAGACAATTTACTTTATAAATGTGTGTCCTCATTGAAGAGCCAACCGATAACAGACAAGAGATATGACTAAGAATTAACATAGCCATGAGAGTATAATCTGGCATTTTCACATTAAATAAACAAACAAAAAAAAAAACCAAAATATTGAGGTATTGTTCTGACAGCGCCAGTATATATACTAACAACTAACATAACTATCTCTTACACTGTGTTACTCATTCAATGTATTTTTTCTCACTGTCAATGTAAATAAGATGTCTTAATGCATTTTGAAGCACTGGAGTGGGGAGGATCTCCAGAGGGGTAGCCATGGGGGGTGGATCTTTTAATTACAAACACAGATAACTTCTGTAGATCATCCTTTAACTTGATGCTACAATTACATCATTAACTATTGCAATTAGACAGGCAGATTACAGTCCTTCACTTGAAAATATCTAGCCTAACACAATGAATGCTTTCATATGACTTTCATTGTATATCATGTGTAATACAATATTGGCTCATCATCCCTAAGGCACTGTCACGGTTTCCCCTTTTCACCAAATAAGGGCAGACATGGAGGCAGACATCCATTTCCTTTCTTGTGAGTTTATTTTCAAAATAGAACATAAACAGCACGAGGGCCAGGCTTCAAAACAAAAGGAAAACTCTACAACAAAACCCAAGAAGACGCACAGTGTACTGACAACAGTGCATAAAACAAAACCTCTTTAAATATGTACAAAATAAAGACAAGAAACAATAACCAAACACAATCACTCAACAAAAACTCAACACAGCTCTGGCTAAAACACTCAATCATACTTCAACACAAAAGCTCAAAACCAAAATACAAACTTAAACAAGGGTCGCCTCTAGCGGCCACCCACCGTCACTGTCCCCAGGCCTGACAGTAACCCCCTCCTAAAGCGCACCTCCAGTGCGCCCATGAAACGCCCAAAGGCGGAGGAGGGGGAGGTGGAGGCAAAGGTAAGCGTCCCATGAGCCCCACCCGGCCGTCTCTCAACAGGATTACATCCTGGCCGGCGCTCCACACAGCCAGGGTAGCCTGGATGGGTCCCATGGGACTCTCCCCTTTAAGAGTCCCAAGCTTTACACAGGGAGCTCCCAGCACTGTCCTCAGGGGCGGAGCCCCCTAATGGGAGCCCCTCATTGTCCTCAGGGGCGGATCCCCCTCCTGGGAGCCCTTCAGTGGGGAACCCCTCACTGTCCTTGGAGATGGTGCCCACTCCCGAGAACTCCTCCCTGTTCTTCCGGCATGGCCCCCTTCTGGGAACCCTTCTGCAGGGAGCTCCTCGCATAGCACTGGTGTGTAGCCCCCTATCGGGAGCTCCACCTTGATTGTGGGGTCCAATTTTTTCCAAGACGCTCCTCTGGAGCTCTCTAAGACCCCAGTACCCCCCCCCCAAAAAAAAAAATTCAGGGGGAGACCACCAGCTCCTGTGGCTGCTACAGGCCTCTCTTGGGCCTCTGCTGCATGACCTAGCCCCACTGGAGAGGCTAAAGGCCCCTCTGTGGTGGCTAAAGGCCCCTCTGTGGCTCAAGACCCCTCTAAAAGCCCCTCTGTGGCTAACAACCCCTCTGAAGGCCCCTCTGCAGCTAACAACCCCTCTGAAGGCCCCTTTGCGGCTAACGACCCCTCTGAGGCTAACAACCCCTCTACTGGGCTAAGCGGCTGGGCTAACGGGATTAGTGGCTGGGCTAACAGGCTTTTCCGGCTGTGCTAACAAGCCTAGCGGCTGGACTATTATGGGCCATAAGGTTCTACTAATGCACCTAGTGGTGCCTCTAAAGGACCTAGGAGATCTAGCTCAGGGCAGCCTGCTTTTGTCCCAACTCTAGCCCCAGCTACACTACCTGGGGCTGGTAGATAAAGCCAGGGGGCAGGCATGGGAGGCTGCAGCCGTCTCCTGGGTGCTGGTACCGGTCTCAGTAGCATAGTCTCGGTGCTCGTGAGCGTGATCTCGGCACTCGTAAGCGTGGTCCCAACGCTAGCGAGCGTGTTCTCGGCGCTAGTGAGCTTGGTCTCGTAGGGCAGAGAGCCAGGCTGCTTGGCCTCGAGGAGAGACGAGACTGGAGCTGACTCTCCCTTATACGTGAATGCAGCATCCCCTTTCCCAGCAAGAGGACGAAAGAGCACTAGGGACTTCATCCCCCGAAGCCGGCTCCTTAACCAGTGTGCTCAAGGCGTGCTTTCTTGCCCGCTTCCTGCTCACTGGTCAAGGGGTGTGGCAGGGTGCAAGCGGGAGGACTGAAAGAGCACTAGGGACGATCTCTCTCATGGCCGGCTTCCAAGCCGGTGTGCTCAAGGCGGGCTTGCCTGGTTTAGGGGCTATCCAGTCAGCCCTGGTGTAAGTAGCCATGTCCCTCGTGATCCATTTCTGGGAGAGTATTGAGAGCTCTCCCTGAAGCCACTCCTCTTCCTCAACTCAGCTGTGACTAAAACACCCAATAATAAGCATAGATGATGGGGGGAGCACCAGCTAGGAACAGCTAATATAATGTATTAAATTGTTAAAGTTATTGTATAAGTAAGTAATTTTATTGATAACTTATTATTAATAAGTAATTTTATTGATTGATTAGTTGTTTGTTTTTGCCCCAGTATGTGGTAGTGTCAGGACACCAGTGTAGCGTGGTGGAAGAACCCAAACGCGGATTAGCGCGAGTGTGTTGGTAGACCACGCTTTGCTATAAGAACGCTCTACAGAGCGGAATCCGCATTCTCACTCACACACAAGGTATGACAGGTACTCATGGTTAGAAGGTCTGGTAGACTGGATGGTTGAGGAGTGAAGACTCAATGACTGAGCATGGACTACCTGCCTTACCTGGCCTATGTATCATGTGACGCACTCATTTCCAAGTGACGAGTGCGTCACATGACACATAACATGGAACAATTGTCATAAAGGGTGCCAACAGCAATGCTGTTCGATGTGTTGTCGATTGGCCTTGATGTTTTTTGACTCTGGACAGTATGACAGATGGAAATCAAACTGCTCAAAGAGTGACCATCACACCTGCCTCTGATTCAATTGTTTTACTTGGTGAATGGAACTGAGATTTTGGTGGTCAGTCCAGACCATAAATGGTTCACTGCTGCCCAAGATCCAGTGATGGCACTCTTCCAGAGCTAACTTGGAGGCCAACATCTCAGGGTCCCCTACCCTATATCACTGTTGAATTGGAATTGAATTTTCTGGAGAAGAAACTGCAAGGATGCAGTTTTTGGTCTGGACCTCGCTGTGAGAGAACAGCTCCTATACCCATATCAGAGGCATCCACCTCCACAGCGAATGACTTTTCTGGATTTGGATGAAGAAGAATGGGAGTTGAGGTGAAGAGTAGGCACAAACGATGGAAGGTTTGGATGGCAGATGAGTCAAGACAAAAAGGAGTCTGTGATGGCATGGTAAGAGCGGTCAGATTTGCTGGAACTGAACTGAAGTCCTGGATGAACTTCCTATAGAAGTTCACAAAACCCAAGAATCGTTGGAGCTGCTTAAGCGTTTTGGGTAGGGGCCAATTACGCACAGGCTCCAGTTTCTGGGGATCCAATGGCAACACCTTTTGGGGTTATGACAAAACCCAAGAATGTGGTGGAATGCTAGTGGAAAGCACATTTTTCCAACTTGCAGTAAAGTTGGTGGTCTAGCAACCTCTGGAACACCACTTGGACATGCTGGATATGTTCCCTGATGTTCTTTGAATATGTAAGTATATCGTCAAGGTATATAAATGCCCACTGCCCTAACATGTCCCTCAGCACATCATTTATAAACCGTTGGCACGCTGCCAGATTATTACATGATCCGAACGGCATTACCAATGTCTCGTAGTGCCCAGCTGGAGTGAAAGCCGTCTTCCACTCATCACCCTCTCTGATGCGCACTAAATTATAGGCGCTCCGAAGGTCCAATTTTGTGAATATACAATAGCACCAGAGGGGGCATCCAGGGTGGTGTTAGTCAGTGGAAGCAAGTGCTTATTCTTCACCATTATGGGGTTAAGCCCCTGATAGTCAACACAGGGATGAAGACCCTTTGTCTTTTTTCTTGACAAAGAAGAACCCTGCATCTGCCGGTGAAGAAGAGGGCCGGATAGTCCCATGGCGCAGGCCCTCATTGATGTATTCCTCCATGGCTCAATGTTCTGCCATGGAGAGAGAATATAAGTGGCCGCGGGGCAGTACCGCACCTAGCAGGAGGTCAATGGCCAGATCGTATGACTGGTGCGTTGGTAAGGTGGTGGCCTTCTTTTTACTGAAGACTTCCGCCAGGTCGTGATATGGAATGGGAAAGGCCTCCTGGTCAACTTCTGAGGCTTTGGTCTCCCATGAGCACATCCCGACCTTCGCCTGGAGACAAAGTTCCTCACAGGATGGACCCCACTTTCATTGTGTCGAAGAAATGAGAGGGTCGTGGTGCAGGAGCCAGGGGAATCCCAACAGAAGAGGAAGAGAAGTGAGGGTGGTAACGTAAAATTGAATTTGTTTTGTATGTTTGTCAATGGTGAGGGTCAAAGGAAGGGTCTGGTGAGCTAGTGGAAAGGCATCCACTTCAGTGGTCGAAGTAATCTTACAGTGCAGTTAATTAACACAGGAAAACAGTATTTAATGAGGAAAGGTAAAAAAAACACTGCTGTAATCAACACTCTCCGCTTGCAATGTGACCAGTTAATAGCAAAACACTACTAGAAGTACGTCAAAGGTCATTATTGCCATTTTGTTTGAGTAAACAAGATATGTGTTTTCTTTGAATTATTCAAGTTCTGTGAACACTACATCCTTTCTCCTATTTTGATGTATTGTCAATTCCTTTAAAATTATGCTTTAAAGAACAATATTTTAATTTGGAAATTAGGAGAAATATTGTCAACAGTTGAAGCTGGCAAAGCTGTTCAGTTCAATTCTTGTACCTATACAAGAAAAAACCTGAGAAACGGAACATTTTTGCTGTGGTCTCTTAAGTTTTTCTGGAGCCATAAATCTAACCATGAACCTGAACTAACCCAAACTTTAACTTAACACATGTATTGCCTACCTTGGCTTTGATATAATATATAAAGACTGAGTCTACATTTACATGCTAAAATATTAGCACAAACAATGTCTTGAGACACTGAAATATCAGCTGCAATGCCCCTTATGGATGCCATTTCACAAGATATTCTAGTGCTAAATCTTTTGTTTGTTATTCACTTGGTTGTCATAATGAGCTACGATCATGCACCTCTCAGAGGCCAACTTGGCATATGAGGTTTATCATTTTTGGTATAACTGTTGTAGAGCTATTGCCCAAAAAGTGCCAAGATCACTTCAGGGATCACCAGCATTAAGAGTCACAAATCTAGAGACACAGTTCTCTTATTCTTTATCAGTCCTTTAGAAACGTTGCTAAAGTTAGAGACTTTGTGTCCAAACAAGACTTTTACATGCCTTTTATTTCTACAGGCACGTTTTCCTCACTGGGATTTCCCAAAAATCCATTAGGCAGCTCCAGCTCATTCAATAGGTTGCAGGTCCTTGCACTGGCTTTCAGTTCAGTACAGAATTGATTTCAAGGCATTTGTCACATACACTGGTCACGTAACACATATTCAACCTGAGCATGCAATTTGAAGATACATTTTGCAAGTGGCAATTCAATGTGCAAAGTGCTGATGCAATCCTTAATTCATTTCAAAATAGTTTGAATAATAAATAGAATAACAAGGCACTGAATTGCAGTTCGTATTGCCATGAGATTTTTGCCTCTTTTTTCAAATGCAAGGGCATCCCTAGCAATTACATTGCATGTTGGGGAGAAAAACTCAATAGACAATTCCCAACTGTGAGACCAATCATCAAGGAGGGCCTTCACTAATGACATCACTTCTTTGTTCTGGGCCTCACCAGAATCCATTCAAGTGAGTGATTTGTTGATGGGGTCAGTGAGATCCCCAGCTACGAACGGCTAATAAAATGGCCCAGTACTAGTAGTTGAATTTAACCCATATCCTCTCCTTATTGTGGACAAGTAAAAAATACAGCTGCATGTGTTCAGCATATAAACTAGAATATTTTGACAATATTAGTTAGGTTGTTGTATTAAGTAATTTTATTTCATTAGTTAGAAGTCGTGAAAAGAGACAAAATTATGTCTGTAAAGCACATTGAATAATATCAGTCTGCTCTGAAGTAAAACACTCCTCCTGGACATCTACTTTTTCCTGTTTTATTTAGTTTCAACCTGCTAACATCAAGTTCCTACTTACAATAATGCTCTCGATCTATCCAAAGGCAGGTTGTTTGTGGTTCTAGACTTTGGAAGAACGCAGGTGATTATGTCCTCCTATCACACAAACAGTTTGATACCTCTGACACACAGATTAAATAAACCCACAATTAGGGCCAAGGGCACTTATTTTCTCTTTGTTTCCTCCTGCCATGTGTGTATTTGTAGCTGCATGTGCACATGAACGTGCTACCAATAGTATTCTCCATAAGCTTGCATGCAGTTGGTGACGCTTTGACTCCTAAGGTTCTCTCTGTATTTGCTCCAGCAAACACCAGATTATGTATTAATAAAGACAGCGAGCTCAATGTGAGAAAAATTGGGATTCTGAACTTTAAGAGGATTAACAGTCCGCTACAGACGTCTGCAACTTCAAGAAGGACACCTCTTTCAGCAAAATACACTCAGCTAAGTACCCTTTTCTCGCTACTCTATCTACAAATAATGTGCATCACACCTATACCTGTTCTTATATCTTCTGGTCCAAGAAGATACTTCCCCCATCGTCACAGTAGAAATCTCAGTAACCTCCCCCAGCTACCTCTTTCTCCACAGCCTTCTACAGAGGTTCATGGTGGTCTGTGGAATTGCCAATCCTGCGTCAGGAAGGCTGACTTCATCTCTGGACTGGCGTCCCTCCACTCATTTCACTTTCTGGCCCTCACCAAAACCTGGATCACACCAGAGGATACGACTACTCCAATAGCCCTCTCCTCTGCCTTCTCCTTCTCCCATGCTCCTCGCACTTCAGGCAGAGGAGGGGGTACAGGTTTGCTTCTCTCAAGTTTATAGCATTTCATGCCACTCAATCTTTTCCAACTCAACATTTCCTGCTTTGAATTCCACTCTGTTACTGTGACATACCTGACTAAACTCCATATCATTGTACTTTATCGCCCACCTGGTCCTCTAGGTAACTTCATCGATGAACTGGACATCCTTCTAAGAACAGTGACCTCATCTCTTATCGCTCTCGATTATCTAATTTTGCCAGTGATTTAACATCTGCTAAGTCTTCCTTCTTCAGAACCAAATTTGAATAATCTGTATCTAACCCTCCCAAGCTCTTTGCCACCTTTTCATCCCTTCTTAAATCTCATTCTCTTCCTGTATCTCCAGGTCTCTCAACAGAAGACTTTGCCAAGTTCTTCAATGAGAAGATCGATGATATTAGAAGACCCTTGCTGCCTGTCACCCAGAGACCAGGCCATGCTGCCCAGTTTCATGCCTTCTCACCACTCTCTCCTGAGGATGTGTCACTACTCCTGACGTCCAGCAAATGTCTCCGCTCGACCCTCTCCAATCAGATCTCATCAGATCTCATCCCGCACATAACCTACATAATCAATGGCTCCGTGGTCATGTCCCATCTGCTTTCAAGTCTGCAGTAGTCAAACCAATTCTGAAGAAACCCTTGCTGGACTCCTCAGATGTCAACAACTACAGACCGGTATCTCTTCTCTCCTTCCTTTCAAAAGTCTTGGAACATGCCCTTTATAACCAAATCTACTTGTTTCTTTCTCAAAACAGGCTTCAGGACCCTCAACAGTCCGGGTTTGAGATGGCACACACCACTGAAACTGCTCTACTTACATTCTCCGAAGAACTTCATGCGGCTAGATCAGTCAACCTGTCTTCTGCACTGGTTCTCGTTGACCTTTCTGCTGCCATTGACACAGTCAATCATCAGATCCTCTTCGTCACTCTCTCCAACCATGGGATCACGGGCACAGCTTGGCAATGGTTTGCTTCCTACCTTGATGACCAGAGGTACCAGGTAGCATGGCAAGGCACCCAGTCTGCTCCACGAAGATTATCCACTGGTGTTCCACAGGGTTCCTTCAGTGGACTTCCACTGAAGGTAACAAAACCACTTCAGCTGATTCAGAAGGCAGCTGCGAGGTTAGTCTTCAATGTTACAAAATTCATACATACCACACCTCTACTAAGGAACCTTCACTGGCTCCCTGTGACCGCTCGCATTAAGTTCCATTCCTTAACATTTGCTTTCAAGGCCAAGAATGGACTTGCACCCCCATACCTATCAGAATTGATCAGGGCTTCAAGCACAGCTCTTCTTGAGCCTCCGCTGCTCAAAAGAAGAGGGAGACATGCGTCAAGACTCTTCTCATTCTTGGCCCCCCAGTGGTGGAACGATCTCCCTCTTCCGATCAGATCTGCAGATCTGCAGAGTCCCTCGCTACCTCTTATCCCCATGCCTTTACTTTTGTCTTAACTTCTGACTTTTCTTTGACAGGTGTTGTTTAGGTGTACTTAGCCTGCAGTAACTTGGGTGAATAATGGACATTGATTTAAATATATATTTACAGGCTTAAGAAACAGATGTGGACTGATGTATGTCACTCTGGATAAGAGCATCAGCTAAATGCCGTAAATGTAACAAGATTCTTTTATTCTTTTCACCTGTCAGTGGTTTTATTGTTACGGTTGACCCATGTGTCCTGTCATCAAGGCAGAGTGCCTGCTTGGTAAATTTGGTTTCCAATGTTGGCACAGATTTATTTCCGACCACTGTAGCCATGTCTACAGCCGTCAACGATTAAAGTCCTTGATGAGGTCAGGCTGTTGTGTTTTTTGTGTATGTATCACATGTGTACCTATAATAGCTGATCACTTCTTGGTCCTCAGTTTGTCCCTCTTTGGCATCCTGCGCAAGCTCCCTGATGCTTTTGCTCTTCACCTCACCATTGCTGTCCTTCCAGAACAACCATACTTCCTCCTCATCTTCTTCTTCATCCTCTGCACTCTCTCCAAGATCTGCTCCAGCCACTTCAAACCTTGATAGTACCAGCCTGATACACAAGCAAACAATGTAATACCACAGAGATACAATAAACCTGTACATGCAACCCCCAAGTGGGAGAGATGCTAGTATTTTTAAGTATGCATCTAATTTTTTTATTAAATGGAGACAATAGTAATACCACTAGAAGATTCCACATGTTAAAATGTATCCATGTACAAGATGAGATTTATGTGTATTCCCTGTCTATTGTTATGTAAAAGGAGAACAATGCCACCTTAGCCTACAAAATGGATGCAGTCTGAACAGGGGAGGTCATAAATTCAGAACAGAATTCATATTAAAAACAACAATGCAAACTTTGTTCCATGAGATTTACTGTAAGAAGTGACTTTAGAATGAAATATATACTAATGAATTTGATTAAGCTCTGTCAAAAGTAGTTTGTCACAAAAATGAATATTTTTTCCACTATGGCAAATCATGTTTCTTTCATTCATTTCGAGGTTGTAGTCCAGATCAGTTTGATAGTCAGTTAGCAGTGGTATGGTGCAGAGGTAGCGTCATACTTGGTCTCAATAAGAATGTCTGCATTGGATGGATCCAGCACAGCATTACAGATGAGCTCCTGAGTCACAGGAATGGACTTGTTCATCGATACACACAAATCTGACAAGTAGTCCAGGAACCTACACACATACAAATGGATGCACATGCACAAAATGTTAGGCATTTTTCAGCATAAAATGTTTCAGTATTTTCAGTATTCCGCAGGCCCTGTCCTATTTGATGATGTTGAGGTAATTATTATTTCACTTTTTACTTTATCGATCTCTCTCTTTCAACTTCTTTGTCATTCAGATACACATACTTATATACCTAATGCAACAATATATTAAGATGTAGCACCTAGTTTAGTGAGCTTTTTACTGCGATATACAATAAATATATATTCTTTTTTCAACTTTCTCTCTCTCACACACACACACACACACACACACACACACACACACACACACACATACACATACACATACACACACACATACACATACACATACACATACACATACACACACACACACACACACACACACACACACACACACACACTCCCGTTCACACATTCACACACATTCACACACATTCACACACATTCACACATCTCTCTGTTGACCTGACAGTGATTCATCTTTTCTGAAGCATTAAAACACTGCTGTCTTTGACCCTGGTGGTGGTAAAGCATACAGGACAATGTGTGTTTGTGCTACTGTCTCACACACACACACCTCATCTCCAGGGTGAGGGGAAATTAGTGTAAATTGTCCCAATTCTTAGCAGCTGGAATAAAAGTATTCTCAGGCAGAAGATGTTGGTAGGTGCTAAATGCTTGCTTTCTTGTCCTTAGTCAGAGAGGTGAGATTGCAGGTTATTCCCTTTTGAACTGCTGCTCTTGGAGCTTTTTTGTCACAGATTTTGACTTTGGTTGCAATCTTGATGAACCTTACTTGTATTTCAACTGCTTATAGTGCTTGCTAGACATTCAGACAATCATAATGTGGGGACCTTAGGGTATTTTGTCATGTTTATAAATGCATATGTCTTGTTGAACTAACCTCGGCTTGTGTGTGGCCTAAAACAGAGCGTGTACATCCACAGAGATGTTCACTGATTAGCTCACTTCAGTACATCGCTGTATCATTGTCTCCGATTGTTTTGTTATTGTACATACCGATGTCACATAATATTTTCAAGAAATTAATGACATGATTTTCATTTGTCTTTAATAAGGAGCCGCAAAGAAGGCCTTAGCCTTCCAGCAGCAATAGTAGCCTGGCAGGTGTGGGGTCGGTGAAGTTAATTGTTTTTGGGACTTCTATTATGAAGTGGGTGATGGGTTTTGTGTTTGTATAAGTCACAGCTGGGTGTTGTTTGAGTTTGGTTATTTATGGTTGGGTTTTTGAGGTCATGTATTTAAGGGGTTGTGTTTAGTTTTTTTAGTGCAGGTCAACCCTCACATTACTTAAGTTTTCTCCTGTCTCCGTTGGTTATATCTATAGTTTGAGTTAGGCTCTCATGCTGGTTTTGTTTTGTTAAAAATAAAGACATGAGGCACTTTGAATATCCTTGGGGTGTGTGTGTGTGTGTGTGCCTGCCTTTCGTGCCTGGAGAAGGGGAACCCACGTGACACAGCCTCACCTATAGGGCTCAATTTCTCTCAATGACAAAAGAATGAGCTGATATTAGACAGTCATATGGCAAAATTATTAAGCAGGCTAATGTAACGCAACACCCTAACTGCCCTTGCGTGACCTCTCTGGAATCCAACTGCCCTACATGACCTCCCTAAAATCCAACTGGAGGCTGTTTCAATTTGTCGATTTGTTCTGGGGTGGAGGACTGTTTTTTTGCACGATGACTCTGCAAAGGACTTTTGAAAGGACTGATACAAGAAGTAATGTCACATGACACCAAATCCAACTGATCTACATCCACTGTGGTGACAGAAAATGTTCATCCTTGAAAAGGAAGACAAGTTGTTTCATCTTTTATATGGGTTTTTAAGGTCAGACTGATCTCGTGATTAAGAATATGTATTAAACCAACAGCCGTATATATAAATAAAGCAGCAAGGCCAGCAAGCATAACAAGGTTAAACTTGAAAGCGTCGAACATCAGAGACAGTGACATTATGCGGTTCATCTTGTGCACTGAACAGCATCTGTGATGGGTGTGTTTTTACTCTAGTTATTAGCAGCATAAATTAGCTCACATAATTGAACGCTCATATAGCAGCCTACCTCCCAGAAGAATACAGTCGCACTACTCATAATATGTCTATTCCCATTTGGATTCTTTTTAAGCAAATTTGCCACCTATCTAATTCTGGAAACTGTAAGTCACATTTTGAGCATGATACAAAAACTCAACATGGCAACAGGAATGCACAAGTCATTCTGCAAATCTAGGTGAGAGTTTCTGGAACACCTCATTATCCCATACCACAATAAGTCTACAGCTCCTAGATGGCATTTGTCACAACCTTCAAAACAAACTGCTATATTAACACTGAATGTAAAGGTAAGGTTTGAACGGGATCGCAAAGAGAAACCAAAATGCCCTTCAAAGGATTTTGCCGGCGCTCTGGCACAAAACTAACTGGAAACTTCTCCCTTTTTTCACCAAGTCCGACACCTCACAGTTGGGGTGTCAGAGCGTGGATATGCCGCATTGAAGGAATTGAAACATTTTCCCTTTTAAGTGAGAAGAAACACAACGAGAGAAAAAGTGAGATAGACTGCAATTCTCCGGAGTGCTTCCCCCTTATGATTACCACTGTCTGTTGTTTGCCAGCAAGGCTAATCCACGGGAAAACTATGGCCCACAACACTTTTTTCACCTGCGCACAAAGACACCAGACCATCATTTCACATTTTAGCCTCCGCTTTAGGCCCGGGAAACGCATGTGAGGACTTTTTTCTTTCTTTCTTTTTTTTTTGACAATAGTGTTGGAAGAACAGAAGCCTTTTCGTTTCTATTCATGTGTTTGTTAGGATGCACACCACTTCAATTTGAAGTGTTTTGGTGGTTTGTTTTACGACTTCAAAAGATACTTACGCATGTGCCACAGAGAGCGTTCGGACGTTTCTGGAAGCATTTTGGAAACAGGCAGTTGGAAGAGAAGGAGAACGTTCAGGAGGTCATTAGCAGACAGCTCCTCTAATCACTCCAGAAAGCACCTCACACACAGGCTGGTTTATCGCCTCTTCAGCAGCTCTGCAGCGCGAGAGCTTAAGTCTCTTGGATGGTTCATTTGGTATAATGCAATAAGGAGATACAACAAGGGAGGAAATTGGGGGAAAAAACCAAAAGAATCATGTCTGATTAATTTATCTCCTCTAAATACTGCCTCTGACTCAAAGCACATTATCCGGTTGAGACGCAAAAAATGTCAGCAGAAGCACAAGTGATTATTTTCACCACAAAAAATAAATAAATAAATCAATAGATCAATTAAAAAAAAAAAAAACGAACAGGGGAGCATAATCATTGCACGAAGTTAAAATGAATAAATACAGGAGGGAAATTTTCAAAAGAATATTTTGAAAGGTAGAAAATAAAAGGTGGGGATGAAATTATCAAGAGGCCTCATTTTTCCCCACCCTTCTACTCTCTTCTCTTTCTTCAGTCTTTGGAAAAGAGAAATTTATTTCTGCCTTCATCTCTAAATTGGATGCAATTTATTGCCTTTCCAAAGCTCGTTTTTCACAGACCATGGCAGCCAATGCGTATCTGCCTGCTGCTCAGTGTGGCCTCCGGTGCTAATATGAGGAAAGTGGCTGGGGGAGATGCAGTGTGGGGACAGTGGCCAAAATCAATCCATGATCAGTGAGAAAGAGGGATGGGGGGAACAGAGAGAGAGAGAGAGAGAGAGAGAGAGAGAGAGAGAGAAAGTGAGAGTGAGAGAGAGAGAGAGTGAGAGAGAGAGTGAGAGAGAGAGAGAGTGAGAGAGAGAGAGAGAGAGTGAGAGAGAGAGTGAGAGAGAGAGAGAGTGAGAGAGAGAGAGAGAGAGACAGAGAGAGAGAGAGAGAGAGAGAGAGAGAGGGTGTATTTATTTGTGTTAGAGAAGGTGAGCGAGCG
>JBBJLS010000128.1:9855245-9867732 GCA_037577275.1 Bryconaethiops microstoma
CCCTGGAGCAACTTGGGGTTAAGGGTCTTGCTCAGGAACCCAGTGGTGGTGTGCTGGAGGTAGGATTTGAACCCATGTCCTCTTGGTCCAGAGGCAAGTATCCTACCACTAGGCCACCACCCTCAACGGATGGATTCTTTTTTTCACGCTTGGAGTATTTATAGGAGCAGTAGAGACCCAAATGGTCTCCACCATACTAATGTCCATTAAATGACAAAAAAACAAACAAAAAAAACCTTAATCAGGTCTGTTGTATCTGTTGCTGGTGAAACCGATCAATGATCAATGAAAACCTGATCTAACCACAGATTGGTAATTGGTAAACGTATGTTTTGCCATGCTAAGTTAGCATGTAAACACTCATTGCTGTGTGCTCTGGCTTTACGTTCATTTTCAAACATCATGTTGCTTTAATTTCACTGTGTTGGTTTAATCACTCCAAACATGAAACTAATGTAGTTCCAAATCAGCAAGGCTGTCATTTCGGTTCTCTATCAGCAGAAATGACTTTTAGCCTGATGTTGCATTTAGTTAAAGGGCCAGTTTTTCCACTGACCAGTGCTAACAAAGGACTTTACATATAAACAAAAATGGTGCAACTTGATTGATCCGCACACTGTGATCTCTCACTCACATATGAAATAGATATTCTTGAGCTTAAAGCTTAAATGGGATTTCTGAAGAGCCTGTCGTCTCATAGCAGTTGATTTCATTATCATTTGAAAGTTGATTTCAACGCATTTGTGGGAGGAGGAAATGCATGAAAGATCAGTATGCACAACTCAAGGCTCTGCATGAAAAGAAGAGCATCCCAGGGCTCAGCTTGCAGGGGACTTGCCTTAGCTGATTGTCACACGAGGCTGCAGTGGAGAGTGGGGGATGGGAGGATGTGAGGTTACAAGCCCCTCATCCTGTGCTTTGACAGGGGCTAATAGATTGATCATAGTGACGGGTGCAATGTCAACCTTGACATCTCCCGCCTAAGTGGCTGCTGGGCAGTCAAGCAGGAGAGGAGGAGTCGGACAGGGTGAAAAGTGGTCAAACAGAGATAGAGAGATAGAGACAGATAGATCGAGAGAGAGAGAGAAGGAGAGACAGACAGACAGACAGACAGACAGAGAGAAAGCATCTCTATGGTACCCCATGTACAAAAAAGCCCTCCCGGTCCGGTGCGGGTCTCAGCAGAGCTCCTGCATCTTTAATTGTTCAGAGGTGAGGAGCCTCATCACAATTATAGAGCATTCATCCAGCCTCCAAACTCATTTAGCTCTTCTCATCAGGGAGCTGGAATCCACTAAACACAAATTCCACTTCTGCCGCCTCGGGCAAAAAATACAGCCTTTTTTTAAGATTAATAAGATAAGAGATTAAAGAATATCCAAAAGAAGGAATTAAATTATGATACACTATTTGAAAAGAAGCACCTTAACAGCATGTCAAATGAAGACAGTGGGCGACACGACACCAGAAAAAAAAAAAAAAGATAAAAGAAAAAAAAAAGGGATAGGAAATTTAACCCTTCACTAGCTATACACCATTTTGTTCCTGCTTTAAATGAAAATATCGCATCTTCAAGCTTCCTACTTGATGAAATATTTTGTGCTCCTTTGAGCCTCCATTGTTGTTCATCATCATTATTTCATGTCGTTGAAAATATAAAAGCCACAGAAAGAGACATCTTAGTTTCATCCAGCACAAATAAGACAATGGGAGCATCTTCACTTCATTTAAACCAGGATGGCAGGAATTCATTTTAACACCATCATGATGGAGAAGAAGACAATGTGAGAAATGTTAAGGGTGAGGACAAGACTTACAAAACCATGTAAAAAATAGTCAAGTCAAGTAGTCAAGTAAAGTCAAGTAGGTTTTTATTGTCATTTCTACCATATACACACAGTACATAGTAAAAACGAAACAACGTTCCTCCAGGACCGTGTTGCATCGTGTTGCTCTCTGACTGTGTATATAACTGTTTTCTGAAGTGATTTTTAACTGATTTATTGTACAACAATTTGATGAACTGCTTTTGTTTTAAACACACTCCATAAGTAAATAATTCAACTGTACATACTTTACCAAATGTACTCTGTTAAATGAATTACATCAGCTTAAAAGTCAAACAAATGATGTGGGGGTTTTTTTTGTTTTTTTTCTTTTTGCAAGATTTTTCTGGCCAACATAGTTGTGTTAAATTTCCACCTAATAGCCAGGACACCGCCAAACACTATACCACTATCAACAGGCAAGCATGTGCTTCCACATGAAGCCGCTGCTACTCTTTGAACTGTCAATAAAGCAACGTCATTGGACAGTGTAACACGTTTGGAGGAGAACACTAACCACCGATTCTGTATCAGCAGCTATCAGACAGTCGCACTGGCTAGCTTCTTGCACTGATGCGGGGGGCATCTTTGAGAAAGTGAAGCTTCTTGTTCTCTCTCTTGGACTCCTAGGCACAGATGACCACAGCACCACTGCTGAGATCACTCGAAGACAGGGGCCTGCACTTACACAGCGCCACTCGGGAGCTCCCTGTAGATTTTTTTGAGTGCAGTATATTCTATATCACCATTCATTTAGTTTATATTTTTGTAAAATGTGAAGTATTAGTAACATTTTTGGGTTGGGGTAAAATCTGTTAAAATCTGTAAAAACTTTATTTGCCGTGCTATCGTGTCCAGTTCTTAACATTAGAATATTCCACCAGATCTAAAATTAGATTTGAACGTCTTACTTCACTCACATGTTGCATTCTCTCATTCTCTTTTTGGTACAAACGATCTTTAAGAACATTGCAACTTTTGTGTGTACATTTAGTGCAGCTGTAAAAGGCCAGTGTGTTCAGAGTGAGATACGGGCTCATGGTGAGGTCACCACAGAGGGACAGGTGTGAACACCACCATAATGCCAACCATTCAGCCCTGCAGTGCTTATATCCTCACCTGTCAGCTCCCTGAGCCCAGCCACCTTGCTCTCTCTCTCTCCCTGTCTCTCCCTCTCTCCCCCTCCCTCTCTCTCCCTCTCTCTATCAGGGGTAATAGAGCAGAATAAATATTTGTGCTAAAGTAAGCGTGCAGTCCTCTGCCGCTCCCCATAGTGTGTGTAATTAACGCTGGCCTGGCCCTGCTCCACTCCCACTCTGGGCTGGCCTACTGCGGGAGATGGGTTTATACAGAACATTTTCATCCTGCTATTGTTTACTGATGCTCCCTGACAGAGAGGGAACTAACTTCAGCCGGGCGTCATTAGCACTAATACACACATTGAGGAGAGCTCCACTGGTCAACGTCTATTCACATCATCATCCACTGTCAGAGATGAGTTTTTCTTTCATTGTCTAATAAAGACAGGCTTGCTCTATTGACAGCATGGCAGAAAAAAAAAGTGTGCATTAATGCTTCTACAGTCAAGAATGAAAGAGTGACGGAATCATTGTTTAGATTAAAGTAAAACTGTTTGCATGTAAATGATTAGGCTCATAAGTTACCCTACACATTCTGAATAATTTAACACTGAACTCATCATTATAGAATTTCTTTGATATAAATAAAAAAAAGAGTTACGACACTTCATAAGAACGTAAGAGCTTGCGCTGCACCATGGTCCTGGAGGCACATTATCTCATTCCACTGTCGAAATAACAATAAAACCTGACTTGACTTGAAGAAAGTTTAACTTATTAGACAAAAAATATGTCATCTGGACACCACTCTCTAGAGTTTAGTCTCAGGTGATGCCACATCATTTCTGTTTTCCAGACTTGAGTTTTTGATGTGAGTGGGCAGGATGATACTGTCCAATGACGCCGCGATAGCAGCAGTTCAAATGGTAGCTTTCAGTGAAGCTAGCATTGAGTTACTGGGCCATAACTAGCAGATGTACTTATGATATAATTAAATCGGGAGAAGGTTGGGGAAAAGCAAAAAAAGTCTCATATTGTCAAGGTCATATCAAAACGTTGTCATGAACATTTCAAAACATGAGTGTTCGATATCGTGTGAAAAGGTCATGAGGAATGGACCAATAGAAATACTCTAATATTGCTTGACTTTAAATCTTATTATGTTGAATTTAACACTGTTTTCCATAAAGTTTTATAGCAGGGATGATATATTTAAAAGGTATACTGTATAGGTTGTGATAATTTGTCATGGATGTGCAGTGGTGTGCAATGCCTGGGCTTTGACTTGGAGCTGGAGCTTTTCGTAGGCATTGAAACCTGGAGGTAACACCTGGGTCGCTCTCTCGGTGCGCTCTAATCCCTTCATCCTCCGAGAGAGCAGAGCAAAATCACAAAACACCCGCTAACATGATTTTCTTAATTTCAACACATCTGCTTTACATCTGACAGTCATTTAGATGGATTTTCCACCGGCTTGATTCCCTGCTGAGGAGAATGTAAACGGGCTGTTCGCTCTGCTGTCGTTAACCCAAACGATATGTGGAGCCACAGGCACCCTTCACTCTCGAACCTTTAGCCTAAGAGCAGATCTGGCCTTGGCACAGGCTGCTCCCCTGCTGTATGTCTACAGAACCCCCCTCAAACACTTGGCCTCAGTGCTGCGTACTAATACAAAGCAAAGAAAGGGCTCAGTTCATCTTGGCAGCCTTAATCGTGCAGAGTGCAGGGGGTTGCCTGAAAAACTCCTCTAAACCACAACGGAAGGGTTGCATAACTCTGTCAGCTATGAGAACTCCTCTAACTGGTGCCTTTTAGAAGTGCCTCACACAGCAGCTTGGGGTTGCAGTTTTGGCTGACCCTGAACGAACAGAAAAGAAACAGTATTCTTATACACCAGTAAGGATAGGCTGATAATGATAGCTCATATTCCACTGGCCTTATTGGCTGTTTTCCATTGCCATGGCACTATTTATAGAGGTGAACATACAAATGGCAACAGGAACCCAAGCCAGTATAACCGCAATGTAATCAGTCTGCTACTTTTACTCAATGGCATGCATGCAGTAATCCTCAAGAGTTCGTCAGACGAAATGTGTGACTCAATTAAGAAATAACGTGCTTCCGTTTATAAGGGCATTATGATTTTCACACAGTGATCAAAAAGCAAACATATAAAAAAGAAAATGTTAAAAAATAAACAGTGGAGTGAAATCTTGAAACTATCTGTGATATGCCCTCTTGCAACATTTACTGTGTTTTGATCCAATCATTGTCAACGTTCAAAACTAGGGAACTAGGTGCATTTTGAGTAAAGTAAAGTGGGCAGGGAGGGGGAGGGCGTATGTTGTGCAGGCACCCACACTCAAATGACATGGCTGTTATTAAGAATTTGGTTGATGGATTTTAGGGCCGCATGGCACACAGTGAAATGCTTCTAGTTAAGGGCTTCATCTGAAACAAACTATTATGTGCCCTATGCATTTAGAACTCTAAATCAACACATAAAATACTGACTTAAAACTTGACCCCCCAAAACACTTTGAACCTGCAAAAATGTGCATTGTTACACCACTAATAGCTACAGATTAAGCCTTCAGCTGACTGTGTGTCACGTGGTGCCGTGCAAACACAACAATAGCGGCCTCTAACGGCCGCTGGCCGAGACATAACACTGTGTCAGTTACAGTTGACCACTTCCATAAATGATTTCAAGCTAAAGCCAAGAGAGACCACTAAACATGTTTTGAAGAACCAAATCCAACTCTAGGCAGGACATGCAGTGCAGATGTGTGGTAAATAGGGCAGCGGTCGAGTATCTGCTCGTATAACTTCCTCTTGGTCAGAGCTCATCGTCGCTGTCCTCAGCCACCCCTTTGGTCTTTGCATGAGAGGGAGTTTTAAATGAGCAGAGGGGGCATTATCTGTAAGTCTTGCCACCCCGCTGCACTCGCTAGGATAATGTTCTTATTGTGCTCGATCCTGAGGGCTGCAGAAGTCATGCTGTCTTTACTCAGAAAAGCAGAGGGAGAGAGAGGCAGGGGGATTAAAGCCTTAGATCTCCCAGCCCCAGCCATCAGAACGCCCATGTAGGGCCCGCATGGGGGCACTGAGAAGGAGCACACCCTGCTCACGCTGTTACCTAAGGTCTGCATGGAAACAGCGATGAGAAAGAGAAATATATTAAATATAAAAAGATACAAATGCACTATATCATGAATTGTCTGTGATAAATGTATTCCATTTCTTCTGTGTAAAATGCACAGCTCAGGACAATAAACCATACAGGAATAATTGCTCCCTTCTGGAAAGTGCATGTAAACGCAGCATTTATGGAGCAGAGCCTGAAAGACAGCAGCAGCAGAAGTGGAGTATTTGGAAGACCACACGTTTAGCCATTCGTACTGCACAGAAAAAAGTGATTCGTTGAATCTATTTGAATCAAATGTGTGTTGTTCTAGCAACAGCTGGAAAATGTTATTAATGTACAAAAATGAAAGAGGTTTTATTCTAACAGCAACAATACACCTTTTCATATAAACACAATTTTCCCTTTACCATTTAGCAATAGTTGTATATAATTAATTATTTTATTTGTGTAGAAATGAAGTACACATTTTATGAAGTGAATTTCATGCAACTCTTTTTATGGTCACTGTACAATACAGTATATTGTTACTATTATATAATATCCATTTAACCATGCAAGTTGAGCTTTTTTGCATACTTTAAGCAGCTGCCCAGCTGCCCTTCACTCTGCACAAATATTTCCTGATGAACAAACCAACTGATGATCCAGTATTACTTAGAACGTAGAATATATAAATAGAATACTGTTACATTAACTTTAAAGTTAGGAATGATTTTCCTCCTCTTCTGTAAAGTTGTCATTTTAGACTTTTGGTTGACAGTGACTACATATTAGAATACAGGCCTGGGTCTACAGCTTTCTGTCCAAGCTGATCTAAAACATGTGCCTCAAAAAGTGGAAATTGATCTCAGAAGAGCTCTCCTTTGGTGCCCCAGTGTGAATAAATGCCCTGAAAGCTCTAGACTGGAGCTCTCAGTGTAGCTTGGCCTTCCACAGAAACAGAAAGCCAAAGTAAGAGAAGCCCATCTGTCTAAGTGAGACACAGACTCCCGTTAACAGACTGTGTGCAGCCTTCACATGCCCTCTCTGTCCTCTGGGGAGCTAAGAGGACCGGACACAGGCTAGTCAGCAAGTGCCAGGCCTCTCAAAGGTCCAGAAGCACTTCTGGGCCAATCACCCCCACTACTGGGAGTCTCCTCAGCCCTCAAAGCCCTAATATGGAGAGGCATCATCAGTACAAACTCCGCTGGTTTACTCTTTACCTTATACAGTGAAGGCGGTGTAGTCTATGGAGGTCTAAACACAGGCATGTAAAAAAGACAGGCCTGGGCTTAAGACCAAGTGATCCTTTCACTGTGGTCCTCTCTGGCCTCTTTAGGGCCAATAAACAGAAAGAAAGTGAGCGCTGGAGCCGGCACTCAAGGTCTGAACTATTCAGGAACGCATAGGGTGTAACACAAAGCTGTGTCAATATTTGAGTGGGCTGTTGCAGGTCGTATAAGCTAAAGGGATACAATTCAACAGAAATTTGGAGAAAAAGAAAGAAAAGGAGGGGTTCAAGGGTTCAAGAGTCCAATAACACTGTGTTAGCAAGGACGTGTGGCATCTACAGAGCTGTATGAGTTGCTGAAAACACTGCACACATCCAAACTTGAACCGGGAAGGATAAAATCAACCCCAAGAACTGAGATGACATCCTCCTATCAGAAATGACAATCTTCAGAAGAGCAAATAGAGCTTCTCCAAATGAAAGCTTGAGGAAACATCACATCATATCTGCTATGGAGAATCTGATGGTATTGATATTCCACCCCCTCCCCACCGGCTTCGTAATCTGCAGATCGGCTTTCTAATGTGGAGGGGAGATAAGTCCAAAAAGCACAATAGAGCTAAAGCTTTATGTCTGCTAGTCAGGGAGAATAGAGTGCAGAACAGTTCAGTGAAGGCAGATCCTACCCACGGCAAGTAAACATGGAGAGACGGAAAAGAAACACCACTGGCTGAGAAATACTTTGGGTTTACTCTTTAATATCCTGCGTTTCTTGGAGTGTCTTCCAGAAACAATGTTTTTGCTGTCAATTTACAACGTGACAGATTGGATGATAGCACTTCATTCTTCATAGAAACTGCATATTGGGAATTTTTCTCGAGTTTAAAATAATGTCTATCTCCGTCTCAACCGCTACGGCTAATTTGGTAGCACCTTAAACTAGCACCGCAGCTGCAGCTGTGTTATCGGAGCAGTGTTGGAGGTGTTATCAGCCTAAGCAGCTCCGTCTGGAGCCTCATCTTTACCTCAGCACCAGCACCAGGCTCTCCCCTGCTCTCTAATTGCCTCTATTACTGTATCTGGAGTCCGATAAAATGCTAATTTCACAGCACATTAATTCCTCCAGGCTGAACAATAAGCAACACAAAGCCCTGCCCTGCTGTCTGCAAGAGAGAGAGAGAGAGAGAGAGAGAGAGAGAGAGAGAGAGAGAAGGAAAGAGAAAGAGAGAGAGAGAGAGGAAGAGAAAGAGAAAGAGAGAGAGAGACTCAGTGGAGACAGTAAGCATTATGTGCAGGTCAATGAAATAAAGTAAGCCTGTATCGATTGGCCATTGGCCATTGCAAAAAGCAAACAGAGGCGTGGGGAGGACAGGAGCTGGATGATTTATCAGCTGTGGATGGCCAGCAGCAGCAGCAGGGGCGAGCGAGGTGAGGAGACACCCATGGGAGCCGACTAGCAGCTTCCAGGATCTCACGTGCACTGCATCATTTTAAGCAGAAAGCCTGTGGAGCATGTGGAGAAGCACCAGCCCCATCCTCCAGAGACAGATGGGCTAAAGGTTTGAGTCTATTAGAGCCAGCACTGTGCAGACATTTGTGTCACAGGTGTACCTTTGTCTCCTGATCTGTTTAATACCACTCTGTTAATCACCATTCAATATCGGACCACTTCTTCGGCATGCTTTTACCATTTTTTGTTCACCTGTTCATCAACAGAGCAGAGTGAAATGGAATGGCATTACATGCTTGGCTGAAGCTCGTTTTTTTTCCCTCCATGCTCCACGGATTAGCCTTTCACATGGAGCACTTCACAAATCAAAATACTCCTCAGCTTAATGACTTCTTTTGCCTTTTAATAAGTACATAACACTCAATTTATTCCTTTCCCATCCGCAATGCAGTAATTAACAACATTTATCTTTAATTTGCAAGTGTGTATCAGCAGTGCTGGAGGGGAGGGACAAGTAAAGGAGGAGAAGAGAAGAGAAGAGAAGAGAAGTGAGGAGAGACAAGAGGAGAAGAAAAGAGAGGAGAGAAGAGAAGAGAGAAGAGGGGAGGAGAGAAGAGAAGAGAAAAGAGAAGAGAAGAGAAGAGGGGAGGAGAGGAGAGGAGAGGAGAGGAGAGGAGAGTAGTCTATGTGTAGAACCCTGACTTCCTTTAAAAGTCAGGGAGTTCCCTCTTACAGTTGAGCTAGTCTTCTCAACCCATGTGATAAGCTACACACTGACAACAGAATGACCCCCCCCCCCTTCTCTCTGATTCTCGGATTATGTTAAAAAAGTACTGTTTTGTTGTTGGTCTACGAAACATCTCATCAGTAATGCATTCTAAGATGTCAACTTTGTCCCCTTTAACTTAGAAACATTCCCCCCTCTAGTAGATGAAATGTGTACATGCCCATGTTCAGCTCTTTGAAATGTAACAGCATGTGGGGCTTTCTGTGCGCACTATATTTTATATCACTGTATAGGAAAAGCACCGTGTTGCCTTTTAGTATTGGTGGATGCGCTGTGACAGTTTCCCACTGAACGTGCAGACATTCAGAACACAATATCACTAAATGCTCATCACAGATTTATTTACACACTGCATTCTCGTAATGTTCAAAATTGTAGTTTGTCATGCAAACAGATATCGATGAGTTTTCAGCTCTGCTGTATCATTTTTCTGTACAGAGTTAACCAAATCTTCACAAATTTGCCTTTTTAAAAGAAACCACGCAACTCAAAGCATTTCACAGGCAGCATATAAAATGTACGGACTGTAACCCCCTCACATATGATGGACATTATACCTGAGAGAATGTCTCCAATAAGCACCATATGCTACAGTGGAGGGGAGAGGTTCAGCTTTGAAATGAGGCCTGGTGGTTTGTCATCATGCAGACAAGTATGCTGCATGTGAGACACACACACACACACACACACACACACACTCATACAGACAATCATACACACACACACATACACTCATAAGAAACTCATACACACACACACTCACACACTCATACAGACAATCATACACACACACACAACACACTCATACACTCATAAGAAACTAATACACACACACTCATACAGACAATCATACACACACACACACACACAAGCACATACACACACACTCATACACACACACGCACACTCATACAGAAACTCATACACACACGCACGCATGCACACACACACATGCACAAATCAAAGGTGCAGTGGAGAGCAGAGTTTACTAACCCTCTAATCTTATTAAGCTCATAGAGCTGAGTTTGAACTACATAGGACAATGTGGGCATTTTGTCATTCTTAAGGGGGGAAAAAAAGAAAAAAGGGCTGTTGAAACACAGGGCGCTTTTAGAGAAGCTGGCTTTTATTCAAGCCTCAGTGCGGGGTTACATCATACTGCAGCTGACCTTAACCCCCTGCTTCATAAGCCCCATCTCTGCTTCCTACTGCCACACACTGTTTCCAGAGTGGAAGAGGAAGGGCGTGTGTGCATCTCGTGTGTTTGTTTTTATACATTTTCAGGACAACTTTTCCCTGACTTTGTAGGAAAACCAGAAAAAACAGAGCTAAACTACAATGTCAGGAACAACTGAATGGAAAATGTAAATAAAATTCTTATTATATACAGTAATCGCTGTCATTTCTAGGCATTTCTGTGCTGCTCTTTACATTGTGTGAACATGATGAACAGACTGATAGAAATGATTCACAATTATTCCAAATCTTATTACAATAACACACTGAGCAAGCATGAAACCAAAGCCAGTTTTGAAACTTGCAGTATCAGCCAGTATTGACACAATACTTAAATATTTAAAATACATCTTTAAAATTGGCTTTTTACATTCAGCAATTCACTTGATGGGAGCATCTGAAAGTAGGCTTTCATGTTGAAACTACTCACACACAGCAAAACCAGGTGCTTTTGGCCGTTTTATCTAAAGTTATATATTTAAACATCTTTGGTCAAATAAAACATTTTGCTGATTTTTACATTCTCTACAGGGAACACAGCATAGAAATTTAACAGCATAGTTCCTGGTTATTTGCCGAATTAAACATATTGGGGAGGAATAAAAACAAAAAATGAAATGTGCCATATTTTTTCCTCAGGGCGTCCTTTATTTTAATTTGCACGGGTCTTTTTCATCAATATGTTACATTCTGCAAATAAACAGAAAAGCGTTCTTTGTCGAGGCTGTGTACTAATTTTCACTTTGACCAGAGGTGACCAAACTTTTACGTACAACCATATAAGATCTCAGACCTGCGCCCGTAACAACACATTTGTGTGCATTAGTGCTGTTTCATTACAGAAGCTGTCTCTGATTCCAAGTGATCAATAAAGTCGATACATTAGATTCCACACAGATTTCCTTGAACAAATCAACACATGGAGAAACAGATCCGACAAAATAAGGAGTGTGATATTAATTAAGCGCATAATACACTGTTATGAGTGATACTAAGAATGAGAAAGAATCTTGTCATATCAACTTAACATGATCTCACCTCAGCTGATATTCAGGGACACAAGACGTCAGTTTAATTATACAGCTATCCTATTTGATTCCTAAGCATGGCATTTAGGGTACTAACGATGTCTAAACAGCACCTGACTCACCTCTGTTAGCTCCTTGGGTTTTGTATTTTTCAGCTTCGCCATTGGTCTTTCATTGCAGGCTGCTTTTCAGTCTCAGATTACAACTGACTTTGTCCAAAGTAAAGACACAGTCAAAATATGGCATGTGCATTGTAAGATGCATTATTTTGCAAACAAGCAGACAGCAGAGAATCTCACACTCCAGGTGTGTACAGGTCTGAGGAAACACATCTCTGTGTGGAGACAAGCCCAAAGTTTTGCGGTTGAGTGTCAATTCTTAAATACCTGGAATTGGAGAATCTACTCTGTGCTCTCTTATGCATGCTATTTCATCAAGAGTGTGCGTAGAGGTGTCAGGTAATGTTTATCAGAGCGGGCGGAGACAGGGAGGGGTGTGTGTGTGTACGTGTGTGTGTGTGTGTGTGTGTGTGTGTGTAAACCTAAAAGAGGTGACGGGACAGATGCAGAGACACGAGGTCTGCTTCCCCTCCTCTAATAAAAGCCTTACTGCAGCCTGCGGACACTCAGAGAGCACATTACATAATGCAATCACACACACACACACACACACACACACATACACACACACACACACACAAACACACACGTTGCTGGCCTGTCT
>JBBJLS010000128.1:9879455-9915498 GCA_037577275.1 Bryconaethiops microstoma
TGACAAAGACAAAGGAACTGGTGGTGGACTTGAGGAGGACCAAGGAGCAGGTAACCCCTGTCTCCATCCAGGGGGTCGGTGTATATTTAGGGTTTACACTATGAAAATAGACATTTTTAGGCTTTTTTTTCAACCACAACAACGTGTTTTTTCACTATACGCGGGTGCTCTTGGAAAGTAACGGTTACTGTATATCTTCACTGGACCTTAATTAAGATTTCATTGCCAAGCACCTTAACCCCGTATTTACCCAAGTAATGCTAAATGTTCACACCAGTAGTCTAAAGGATCCTCCATACGCTATGGATGAAATGAATATGACTCTACATTTTTGGGGGTCATATTTCATATCCTCCTAAATGCACTACGTAGAGATCTAATGTGTTACATTATTTAGTTCCAAAAAACATCTAATCTTGTGATTAGCTTTATTAATTCAATCTGTACTGAGGTCTTAAACATGGAGTGGCTGATATTGGCTGTTTTACTGTATTAAGTTTTTTCTCTATTGTTGAGTGATTGCAAGTTTAAATTTCAAAGCTGCTAAAAACAAAACTGTATAACTCTCTGGGATATTTTGTCTACAGTGATAAAACCGTAGGTCATCAGGATTGGCTGATATTGTTGGTTCACCAGTATATGGGCTCTACGTAATACTCTTAATGCAAAAATGTATTCACTATATACACTACTGTGTTATATTTTGCTCCTGGACAGTGTAGGAGGAGAGTGTGTCATATAGAAGAAATATACAATAGTACTAAATTGTGCTCTCAATGATGCATACATATGTTTGTGTGAGTGTGTAGGAGGTACATTGGCTGTTTTGAGTAGTTTTCAGTCGTTGTTGTCTGAGTGGGATCGTGACAGATAAAAGCTGTTAGGATAATGAAGCTAAATAGTCGTGATGTGGACGCTTGCGTGTGTTTAGTGTTTGCGTGGGCCAGTGAGTGGGGTGGTGTGAGACTAGAATCATACTCACTGCTACAAAGGAGAGAGGAGATAAAATAAACACTCACAATCCAGTGCACATAAACCCCATACTTTCACAATCTCTCTACATCCTCTCTACTTTTGTATGCTTGAACTGACGAGGAAGCTTTGCGTGTTTACGTTCGTCTGTTTATTGTTTGTGTGTGGCCTCGCTGTGTTCCACTGCTCCCTCCCTGTGCTGGGAATCATTTCTGACACACAGTGGAAATTCACAGAGTCAGTCCCAAAAGAACAGACCGGGCTGCCAGGCCACACCCCTGCGTCCGCCGCAAAAAAAAACCCTTATTTTGGGCAGTATGTCGAATATAATCCATTGAAAAGTTAATAATTCAGCCTCTTTATTTTTAGACATTTTTACTTTTTCCAATTAATTACATACTGCAGTCATCACAATGTGATACAATGCAAAGATTACGGCACATTATATATATATATATATATATATTTTTTTTTTTTTTTTTTTTTTTTTTCCAGCATGTTAAACAAATAGATACTGTGCAGTAAAATAACTGTGTGTAAGTGTGTTCTCTGCAGAGGATGCGTACATATTTTGTCTTATGACATTAACCGAACGTAATTTGGCCATGCGGTGTTCAAGCTAAAGTATAAAGTTTCCAATGTTTCCACTTGCTGAGATAATTTTTTTTACAGTGCATTCTGTCAGCAACACAAGTACCTCAAGGACTTGAGACCAAAGCACACATACTTAATTTTCAACACTTTCTGACGGTGTTATTGATAAATTTGATGCAGCAAATGTGATGCAAATGTGACAAAATACAGACAAGAAAAGGAGGAAATGAGAAATGTAGAAGTCCCCCCTGCCCCCACTTCCCTTTCACAATTCTTGTGAGAAAAGATCAGTGGTGCACAGCAGTCTTTTCTGAATGAGGTAGTTTTTGTAGAAAAATGAATTAAACAACACTGTGGTTTTGCAGAGTGGAAGGGAAGCAGAAAAATTATGTCTTGTTTTAATTTGCGAAGTCAGGAGTAGATCATTCTTTTCATTCAGTGGAAGTGTTCGGTGTATCAGACTGGCACCATCCCCTGGTTAGTGACGATATTACAAGGAGTAAACACGTGCTTGTGTAACCATGTTAAGAAGTATTCAATGGAATGCAAGTTATTCTCTGAAAATGGTGATGGTAATTTTGAATGTATCTGTTTGAGGACCCCATGTCCTGTGATGTGTGTTACAGGGGGTGCATGAATCTCGAGGCGTGAGTGAGGACTACCTGAAGCTGGAGTCTCTGATTCAGAAGGTTGTGTCTCCATACCTGGGCACTCATGGCCTGATGACTGATGACGGCTCTGTGTCGCAGTGCTCTTGTGTTCTGGGTGAGGCTCAGTCGATCTTGGTGCATTTTTAAGCATGATGTAAGCAAGTATAGGGCAGATGAAGTAGGTTTTGACGGACAATTCCGCCAAACAGTTTCCACAAAGCTGAAAGCACAAAATTCTCTTGAATGCCTTTGTATGTTGCGGCATTAGGATTTCCATTTACTGGAATTAAGCTGTCCAAACCATTACAAACTGTCCCAGGTCATTATTCCACTTCCACCAAGCCTTGTAACTGGCACTGTGCGTTTGGACAAGTAGTGTTCTCCTGGTGTAAAGTTAAGTGGCCCCTTATAGTCATGCATGAACACACCACAGTACAGCACAGTGTGAACAATGTGAAATTCTTCTCTGCATTTCATTCATTAACCAAGTGAAGAAGTGGGCAGCCACCAACAGGGAGCACCTGGGGAGCAGTGTACCTCAGTGGTGCCACTGACAGGACTGGGATGCAACTCCCTAACCACTAGGCCACCAACTGCCCACCGAACCCAGATTTGTCAGTCACACAATCTACTAAAGCAGATTAGCTTTGTTGCTATAAGATACTACTTTTCTGTCTCTTTCTCTCTGTTTTTCAGAGAAACGGCTTTTGCGGCGTTGGCCCGGGGACTCCCCTGCTAAAAACCCAGTGGTTCGCTCCAAGAGCTACAACATCCCCATGCTGACGCCTGTGGCTGAGTATGACACGGAGACCACCTCAGTGGGCAGCGTGGGGGTCCGTCGTCACTCCGTCTGCGAGATGACCTCCTGTCTGGAGGAGCCTGCTTTCTCCAGTGTGCCGTCCAGCCCTGAGACAGACAACGCCTCCCCGCTCTCTGCTACCCACCCTGACGTCTCAGTGGACCCGGACCCCGCCCTGTCTGGAAGTGCAGGGCAGAAAGAGGACAGCTCTCCGCCCACATCCCCCTCCATCTGTCCAGAGTGTTCCCCCGGACCCTTCAGGCCCGTCAGCTCACGGGACTCTGGCTCTGAGCTGGGTGAGGAGGCCTCACTGCCCAGCGTCTCATCCAGCCCGGAGACGATTGTAGATCAGATCCTGGAGTCCCTGGACTCCGACGCCGAGGGAATATTCATCGAGTTTCCTCGTCGCTGCTCAGACTCGTCCACGTTCAGCCGAGAGAGCGGCAGGCAGAGTGTGGCCTAAAACACGGCACTGCCTGAAGATGTTCCTGAATTGTTCCTGTTTTTTGGAACATTTCATCTCGAAGATCTTTTAGCACAGTTTGAAGGGGTAATGGGTTTGGTATGAGTGATTGATTTTGTATGCATTGTCTGAAAATTCCCACATCGTTTCACACTCTTGTTCTTTTATATAGAATGATTGAAGAGAAGCGCTCCATACTCTGCATAACTACTTGGCTAACAAAACAGAACAAGGTACAAACAAGGACCTTTTATCACATTGACATCTGGCTTATAGCCAGTATAGATGCAAAAATTTCTGAGGAGTTGACAGTTTTTGAAATTATAATAGAAAAGTACACAAAAAAGTCTATCATACAGAAAAAAATGCTTAAATTTTATTTTACATAAACTTTAGATATGTGTCATCTCTGTAAAATTTTGTACACTATTTTGACAATCACGGGTCCCTTTTAGAATAATAAATTAATATATCTAATTGTTACATGCCTATTTATTTGTAATTTTGTACAAAAACGTATAATTTGAAGGATTAAATACAGATATTAAATTCATTCCCTCATCTCTGTTCTGATTTACTGATGCACCGGCTGACGAAGTTGTAAACGTCCCTTCTGTGTGAACTAGGAAAGTTCTTGACCTGAACTTACAAATGAAATCTAAATCTGAAGTCAGCACAAATTTTAAAAAAGACATCTGTAGTGGGAGTAGGCACCTTTATTATAGTCTTAACCTTATTAGTAAAATATCACCTCCCTGTATTTTCTGTCATCTGCTTTGACTTTAGAAGGCCGTATATCCGCTAATGAGTTGGATCACATGAGAGAAAACATCAAAATATGTAGAGCAGGTTTTGTTGCCAATTTGAATTAAATGTATGAAATGTTTATTGCATTGATTGAGTTGATTTGAGAGCTGAAAAAGATTACTTAAATTTCACCCGCCATTTCAGTTCTGACCACTTCGTTTAATGAGTTTAACTAGTGTTACAGAGCTTCCAAACTCTTGGAGGAACGCCAGCTTTGCTGTCCTTTATACCTTAATACTTTCAAGAAGAAAAACAGATTCCCACTTTTTTTCAGTGTTTTCCTTTAAAAACCATTAGCAGACCAGTTTACAAATAAAAGAATGAGAAAAATGCATTAAAAACAAAAAAGGACACAGCATTACTTCTGGTTTTCAAAGCTCTTTATCTATTCTTTCTCAGACATAGTGTTCTTTGTAAACACCACATATTTTCATCAAAGATGAGTGAACTATGAGTGACCGTTTAATAACAAAAACCAAACAAAGTACAAGAACAACACAATGCAGAAAAAGGATAGAAAGGAAAGGCAGCCATGGCCTTTTGAAAAGAATTCTCAGAGAAACTAAAGCATAAAGCAGGAACTAATACATTCGTCTCCAGCAGACAAAAAAGCACTTTGGTCATCTTCACTGACTGTCCCATGCAGAAGTACAAAAAACAAACGTAACATCTTCAAGGCTCTTCTTCTGACCACCTTTTGACATTGAGTAACAATTTCTTCGCATTAAAGTGCACGTTTTGAGGCATTTCTGACTGAGGCGGGTCCGGGCGGGCACGCACGCACGCACACACACACACAGTGTCGAGAGAACACACACACACCTAAATACACTCCTCAATACACTGTAGCTCAGACAAAGAAGGGTGCAAATCTCAATAACATTAACAGCTGACATTCAGAAATTGACAAACTATAATGAAAGTCATATCAGAATGACACAGTTTCTCTCAATGCAAGTAGCAACCACTTCAATTAACTACAACCACATCACATGTATCTTTTCTTCTGTTCTTGGGGCAACAGCAAGCTTTTCTAAGAATTTCTCAAGGCCCCAGTCTTGCGCTTGATACATTTTACAAACAAACACACTGCTGGAAAGAGCGAGACGGCTGCTAAAATAAAACGGGACGTCGAACAAAGACAAAAAGCATCGGGTAAACCAGCGCCACACAAAGAACAGATGTGAACAAGGCAATTCAATTTCAACGAATCAAATAATGTGAAAACAGCATGTAACAGGTCATAAAACACACAGCGAACAGTTAAAGGAGCGTAAGCTGAGTGGGGCACAGCCAGGCCGTATGTGTGTCAGTTTTACCCGCATGCTCGGCGCTCAAAACATCCTGCTTCTGTAAACACCCTCATCCACCGACGTGCAGCATGACTGTAACCGTCGCCATGGGTGACCTAACACAGCAGCCCGGCTGACCCAGCACGTGACTGAACTCCTCATTGTCAGTATTAACTCTTCAGCACCGAGAACGCCTCTGCTCCCGAGTCCGCGGTCACGCTCGCAGTCCGAGTTTCGAAATAAATATTTTTTTTTCTGTACACCTGCATACCAGTATGTATACAGTACTGCCCTAGATCAGGACTTTTCTCCCTCGGTGGAAATCCCGTTTCTGTAACAATGAAAATACCAAGAGCTAAAAATAATACTTTAAAACAATTAAAACAGCTAAACATATGTGAGAACTCAAAAACACTGAGAGGGTAAAATAAATATCTGAATTGCACAAGTGAAATATAAGAACTCTGATATGTCAGAGAGAAAAGGGCCAGAAGTCCATTGTCAGGAAGCCCCTCGTAAGGGGGAAACAGCGCCCTCCTGTGGTCAAACTGCGTGACGCCCACTCTGAGGAGGCTGGAGCCTGGAGTCAGCTCACCGTCATGACTTGATCTTCCAAAGCTGTAAACAAAAAAAATCCCAAAAATGATTTATTTCTTGTAATAATATTAATAAAGGTAACAGAATAAAATAAATGGTTTTACAGCAGTGGCTCTCAGACCAGTTTTCAGAGACCCCCCAAATGGTCCAAACCAACAACACAGGAAGGTGGTACCATCAGAAGAGAGGGGCTATGACGACTACTTTGAGTACCACCACTTAATAGAACAAAAATACGGTGAAAAAGAAAATTACAATAAAATAAATATTGGCTTAATATAATTCATCACTACAAAGAACAGCAGGTGGTTTTTCTAGTTTTACAAGGATGCATTTAGAAGATGAATACAGTCGTTCTGGGGTGCCTGTCGCTCACCTTCACATTGAAGCCCAACAGGTCGCTAATGACCCCTGACACCGCAGACAGGATGACAACCTGCGTGATGTTGTACAGGAGGGGGTTCATGGTAAGGCCGTATAATCTGAAAGGAGAGTCCAACTCCTGAGAGACGTGTCAGAGAAAGAGAGAGCGGGAGAGAGAGAGAGAGGGAGGGAGGGAGAGAGAGAGGGAGGGAGAGAGAGAGGGAGGGAGAGAGGGAGAGAGAGAGGGAGAGAAAGAGAGAGAGAGAGAGAAGGGGAAAGAAGAGAGAGAGAGAGAGAGGGAGAGAGAGAGAGAGAGAGAGAGAGAGAGAGAGAAAGAGAGCTAGAGCTATCACTCCACCCCATCAAATTTTCTCATGGCAGTCATGCAAAGAAGTCAAGCTAATTAAAGAGAAGCTACCAAAGAGCCAAGCTTTAGCGGCACCTTTTGAGGGAGGGTCCCAGGGACGCACTCTGAGGGGAATTATCCAGAAGAGGAAAAAGAGCCTCTATGAAAACACACACACACATGCTGGTTGAAAGCCAGAATAAGTGAGAATTTTTCCATCTCTTGATATTTAGAACTATTTCCTTTTTATTAATACGTCTGCTAGTCTCCTCACATCTATATGAAGGCCTTTACCTTTGAGATTTAGATTAATATATATAAATAATTACATTTAGCATTCTGTCATTGAAAACCGATCTGCCTAACATCTGATAATGTGAAAAAACTGGATCTATAAACTTTCTCTGGATCCATTCACCAGGAAACACAACTAGAGTGATAATGCAAAAATGTAATATCACAATATTTTAAGAAATGTTCATAATACATGATATGTCATTGTAATGACTTTTTTGACATCTAAAAGGCTGAGATGGGCTAAACAAAACCAGTGATGGCAATTAAGAAATGGCATCAAAAACCATGAACAAAAATTATTTTTACACACATTTAACTGAACTGCAGTTAATCAAATTAAGCAGGGCTAATTATGTTCTCTCTGTAATGAACCATGCAGTTGGTCAGTGTTATTCCAGTGCTTACAGTATCACTGAAAAGCAGCGTGATGTCTTACAGTGACATGATTTGACAATTTAAATACATCACCATATTGCCCAGATCTAATTCATATAGTTGTAGACGAAAGAAGACAATAACAATAACAATAACAATAATAATGTAAGTTATGATTATGTTATGTTATTGTGTATCTTGGGTTCAGTATGTTCTGTGCCACTCTGACAGGGCTGTGATGTAACAATACAGGACAAAAGAGTGTCCAGCACTGCTCCACTTCAATTTACATTACATGCTGTTCTTTGAAAAGCAGAATTCACCCAGTCCTACTGCATCTCCCGAGCCTGGGCTCTCTGCGTGAGGCTGCTGAGGAGAGGTCTAATCCTGCAGCCAGACTGGGCCCACGCTGCCTGCTCTCTTGGCAGCGCTGCTCCTTTATGTGCTGTGGCTTGCCATCCTGCTGGAACATAGCCTTTGTGATGGCCATGATTAGTCTTTTGTGTTCCCAGGTAGAAGGTAGAATCAAAGATGAGGTTCTACAAGCCACGCATTGTGTTTCTATCTTGCGCACTCAAAAAAAATCATCTCCCCCTCCCCTCTTCGTCCCCCTCCTATCTTTTTTCTCTTATAACAGGTTGAAGATGAATCCTGTGGGGGCCAAAGGGGGAGCAAGACTAGTCTATGGGGAAACGCACAGCGGAAACACAATGAAAGCAATCTTGTCCTTCGTTTTACACCGCACATCACTGAACTGCGCTATGTCTAGGATGTTCAGTCTTTTGTAAAAAGCGCAAGCTCGTATCACCACTACTGTCCCGTCCCTCTCTTTCCCTATCTACAGAACTGGACTAGTGGTAGGCAATACTGATACAGTTTAACGCCACAGTATACGACAAATATATCTCAATGCCAGAAGTTAATTTAGGTAATTAATAATATTAATGGAGTTCCTGGGTAGTTTTGCTGTGAGCTAAACTGCATTATGTATTCCCAAGGAGTGTTACTGTATGCCAAATTGTACTTTTTAGTCACTGTAGGCTAAATGTGAACTGAACAGATAAATACATAACAGAAAAATGTCTTTTTTGTATTTTTCTTACATATGTGTCACAAATGAAAGGAAACTGATAGGGGTCCTTGAAAAGTACATCAAAAGAGAACCACTTACTGCAGTTTTCAATGTAAACTGGGCAGAGGACACATATCCAGAATGGAAATTTACTACTTATTGAAGATTGCGACCTGCTCTTTTAAAACAATCCGAGCCATTTCACTGCGGTTAACTGTCGAATCTTGGACACCAGAAGACAAAAAAAAAAAAATCTAAAAACTGAAAACGAGTATGGTTGCTGGTGTAGCCAATGCCACCATACGGGTGAAGACAATATATCATGTCATCCTAATCCAGGCGCCGTGGCAGGAAGCATGGCCTGCCACCACCTAGCAAAGTATGCTGGCCCCTGTGGGTTTATTAGGTTAGCTTCTCTTCAAAGAAGCAGCCTATGCAAATGCAGTCCATGGTGGTGACTGGAGATGTGATAATTATGGGTTTATTTGTAAGCTGTCACTTCTGTTCTAGCTAGGGGACATCAGGCTGAGTTTAGAGGGAGGCCATCAGAGGGGATCACATTTGCTGGAGTGCCAGCCATGATTCAAAGAGCAAGCAGACACCATCGCAGCACAGGAGCCTGTCAATAAGTCGTCACTGTGACAGCCATGCTCTTCTGAGACCTGCAACGTGCGCCCCTTGCCTGGAAATATGTCACTCAAAAGCAACCATATTTTCTATCACCAACCAAAAAAAGATTCCATATAGTACCTGAAACTGCGCGCCTTATGGCAGATTACTCTAAGATTATTTGAAATTGAAGTCATTTACAACACAAAGGGTGCAGTCTGTGAAGAAACGATGCTGCCATTCATCTGCTCTTAAGTTAAAGAAGGTAGAAAACGAAAGAAATTAAAATCTAAAATCAAGGACCAGTACGCAGAACCTTAAATTCTTTCTAAACTGACGTGCCTACCATGAACTGTGTTTGGTTGTGATCAACAATTAAACAACATTTAACATTTAAAATATGCTATATTTGAATATCACTTCTAATTTAAATATCACAGTTGAACTCGCTCGAGGAGCAACATGTCGCAAATAGTTCAAATTACGTTTCACTAGTAGAGGTGTGGTTTAACAAAAATACACAAAAAAGAAGTAAACAACAAAAACAAAATACAAATAAAATACAAACAACTGCAGGTACTGTGTGGGCTACTGTCAGAAGTATGGAAGTGAAAAGAGAATTTGTCTGTGTGCATTTGTGTGCGTGTGTGTGAGTGTGTGTGAGTGTGTGTGTGTGTGTGTGTGTGTGTGTGTGTGTGTGTAAGCCTGTTGTCACTCTCCATCCCTGCACAGCGTAGCTACATATTAAGGAATGATAAAGGTACATTATCTGCCATCCATCTTGATTTGCGTGTGTTACTCCCTGCATTCGCTGAGTACCTGCCACTTAGTGGAGGAAGACTGGAACTGTAGCTGTGGGAGCTGGGACTACTGGTGTGTGTGTGTGTGTGTGTGTGTGTGTGTGTGTATGTGTGTGTGTGTGTGTGTGTGTGTGTGTGTGTGTGCAGCCACTGAAGACACCGCTGCTCATCTTCACAAATGCGGTCACTGAAATAGGTCTACTTTAGGTAAGAATTTGTTCATATGAACACATAAACATGGCTGTGTGTATAAATGTAGCTATTCAGTCTGAAAATGTGTAATAGATCTTGGAAGAGGAGTTTTGTTATGTGTGGCGGTGATGAGATGGGAGTGCTTTGATGTTGAACATAAAAAAACAATAGGATTACAGTCACAACACCTACCTTTTGTAACGTGGCAATACAGGAATGTCACATTGTGTGTGATAAAAATGATACTTGAAATAACACAATCAGAATAAATACCATTGCATTATTGTATTTCAGTAAACTAAGAAAGCTCGAAAGCTATATGAAGTTGTCTTATGGAGAAAAATCAGTCATCTGTCGTGTAATGAGCAGCTGAAAATATTTCCATTAAGATCTATATTTTATTTTTTACTGCTGTAGCTTCTTAGTATTTGTGGAAACTTGTATAGGGCTCAAATGTAGATGGTAAAACCGCTTACCTTCATATTTTGAATATCATGTAGAATTGCAGAACGGAAGGTTACCGAAAAGAGAAAAAAAAAGAAACATTAGTGAGTACAATCTTCATTTCTTAGCTCCTATAACATGAATACTTTACGTTACTGAACAGATAGATAGAAAGACAGATAGATATATAGATGGATAGACAGACAGGCAGGCAGAAAGAACAAAAAAAGATTTCTTTCTTTGCATATTTTAGTGCACAGTTTTTATTTATTTGCTTAACGTATTGGAAAAACATAGAGCATAACTTGTATTAAATGTGGCAGGTGCAAAGGTTATGACACACTGTATATTTCCCACCTCAGTATGTTAAATATAGCAAATAAAGAGTAACATTGGATTCGAATGTTTATAATTGTGTTTTCTGTGTGCTTTGGGGTGGCCAAACTTTTGGATATAACTGTACATACATACATCATACAGACATAAAAACGGTACTGTCCAGAAGTCCAAGCTAATATTTTACAACCTCAGCATTTATCTCAGCTATACATTTTTTTTCTTTTCTTGTATAAACATTACAAAACCACAAATGCAAGCAACAGCTAACAGTAATGACTTATTTTAAAAACAATATTTGATTCATGAGTGGCTCAAAAGAGCACTGGTTTAGTTACAGATTTCTTCTCAAGGCTCCCAGCCATCACGTTCGTTTATTCAACTCCACGAGCTGCACACCTGATTTAACTTAATAAAAGACTGAATAACCAAACCTATTATTAGATGATTATTAGATAAGTAATGCTGGGCTTCCCTAAGGAGAGGTTTGGAAATGATTAAGTGAAAACTGAAAGAACTGAAGAAAAAAATAAAAAATCTAATATCAGTGTATTCTGAGCAAATGAACTCTCGTGGTCCTGATAAGCAGCTTTGGATTTCCTCAGGAGTTAGCATAGGATCAGAATCAGAATCAGAATCAGAATACTTTATTGATCCTGGAGGAAACTGCTTATGTAATGACTGCGAAGACACACAGAGACACAGAGACACAAGAACAATATAAAATATGAAGTCTAAACAAATCTAGATAAAAGTCTGTGGAAAGAGCCGCGATATGAAATTCTATATAGACAAATGCTGTGTATAGATACTATAGATAAGTAACTTACAGTTAAGTGAAATCTAATGACACAGATGGTGGTCATTACTGCACTTACTAGAGATCGGGGGTATATATGTAATACTGACAGAGGAAATTATATTGCACATGTAAGACAACATAAGGCATTACTTAATGCACATAATGAAGTGATTCAACTCTCGTGTAGAAAAACGTCACAAGATACTGCACATGATAAGACAGCCGCACAAAAGATACTGCACATAAGGATAATGTTTTAACACCTGACAAGAACATTGCACTATATTGCACATGGTAGACTATTGCACATAATGGCAAAAATAATGCACACAGTCATACGCATAATGATAATGATAGTACTATACAAACAAAGCACAAGTTCTACAAAGGCTACAGAGTATTCAATAAACTGCTCACAATAAACTGGTCTTGATTTAATACTATTATTCACTTCTACAGACCAATGTATTCTTGATGCAAGACCTGAAAATGTCTTAAGGGTGGTACGCACCCTATAATGTCACACTACGCCTCTGAAAGAGCCCTCTGCTGGGGGCGCAAAGGAACGTAGAAGATATGAATCACCATTAAGCACCTTAAATGGGAAAAGAAGAGTGATGGGGAAGAGCCAGTTACTCAGACACAGGCCGCCTGCTCTAAGAATAGCTTAAGCTTTGGGTTGTTTTAGTTTAATCAATTATCCAGAGCAAAAGAGAAACACAACTATTAAAAATGCCGTACGACACATTAAGTCACATACGTCAAGGCAAGCGCACAAACAACTCACACCAGTATCGGTACACATATTTATACTCATGATGAAAACATGCCGACAATTTTTGCACATTAATAAATGCAGCCTCTCAGCACGATTCTGTGCGAGCTGTCGAGGTGCTCTTTCACAGTGGCACCACGACTGCCTCAAAGCGCACACTGTTCAGCTGCAGCCGACAGGGAGCCAGATAGCATCTGATGAGCTGTGCTGTGTAATTGAAGTGTAGATGACTATCGCTCATGTGTTTGCCAGATCAAAATCCCCTTTAAAGAAACAGGGAGAGCTACTCTTTTTGCACTGACATAAAAGCAGTTCCGTGGTTTCTGTAATAACATATAAGGCTCGATTTAGGGCGGGGGAAGCTGGTTTGGGATCAGTGTATCAGTACGCTCCAGGAAGCTGAAAGCCTCACAGGCTCGGCCTAAGAAAGCGAAGGAATCCGAGAGCTTTTTGAGAGAGAAGAGCCCCCGCCTGAATTGCGGCCAGAAACTACAGCCTGACCAGTGTGAATGTTTGATGATGGATACAGGGCCAATTTTAAGGAGCTTACCGTCTCATAAAATCGATAACATTGGTCAGTGTGTGATTCAATATGGTCAAAACAGTGTGGTCTGCAAAGTTCAAAAACTTTATAACCAAGAAAGCTTGAAGGCTCTATGCAATTGCCTGGCAGAGGAAAGCTGTTTCTTTTTGCAGTTTGAAATACGGCAACAGCCTCAGGTAAACAGCTACTGAGTGTAATGACTGTCAATGGCCAGTTGGGAATTAAGACAGACATGACAGTTAGATCCCATTAATCACATTTTTCCTGAACGCAAGGAACTTAGTAAATTTTACATGATATAAATGTTGGGGGGGGGGGTTGTTATAATGTTCTCCTATGTCAATACAAAATTATGCAGACTGAGAACAGAGGTAACATTTGGCAGGATTGACCAAAAGGCATAAATGGCTCTCTCAGCTAGGAAATCCATGTCATTTCCATGAATGTAATTTGAAGGCCCAATTACTTGGCAGGACAAAAAAAGAAATGCAAAGATCAGGGGGCAAAATATTACAGCTGGAAAGTCACTGCTCCCTTGTACTCCTTCTTTGCGCCTCACCTGTTCTAAAGTTTAGGTTTCTAGAGAGACAAACACAGTGTGCATTCATAAAAACAAACTATTAAACATTGCTTTATTGAAATGACTGCTTTATAGCATTATGCTTCATTTAAAGGATTTTTGCCCATGCTGCCCAAATCTGCAGGGCCTGAAAGGTAGAGCTGAGGGGAGGGACACAGCAGCGCTAAGAGCTGGCTGATTGACAGCTATGGCCGGACGGAGCCGAGAGCCGAGGGAGTACACACCCAAGTAGCATAGAGGCTCTTCTCAAGGACAAGCAAGCCTAACAGATAAACCAAGAGAGTATTTCTGCACTCAAGCACTCTCTCATTACTGTACCTCGTGCTGCACTCCAATCACCCTTTGAAGTGCTTTGAGGTACTTCAGCCCATGGAAACGAGCATCGTTAATCCACTTGTTAATTAACAGTGGGTGTCTGAAGTGCCCCTTTTCTCCTTGCAAGACTCCCAGGCCTGAAAGCAGTCTGATATCAAAAGGACTGCCTGCGTTCTCCCAACCGATACAGTCGGGCACTAGTGCTGACTGAGCCAACTTTTAACAATCGGCTCACATTCGAGTTCACGAGACCAGAAATCAAACGAGCATGTGCCGAGCCACTTGATTTTATTCAGCGGAGAAATTTTAGAACATGTTCCATGATCATTAAAGGGGAGACAAAAATAAGCACCTTGATTTGTTCCATTAGAGCTGCGTCGGCATATGCTTCTGTGTGAGGGATACAGTGCCTACAGTATAATTCCTGCCTCAATGTGATTAAAGCATATTTCCTTCCTTGAACCAAATGAATACACACTGACGGATTTAAAAAAGCCTTTCAGGTTTGTGGGGAGCTTAAAAGGGAAAAAAGAGAGAGAGGAGGGTAAGGAGGAGATGGGTGGGCCAGCTCACGGTTGTCCTCCTCGTTTCTTTTCTCTCTCTCCTCCTCTGATGAATGTATTCCCTCCTTCTACTGCAAACAGGAAGTGGATCTGAAAATTAGAAGCTCTCCCCCACTCTCTCTCCGAACCCTGAGGGTTCTAGCAGAGCAGAGGCAGAGGCGAAGTCTGCGCCACCCCCACCCCCCACACCACCCCCCCACCCCCCAAACGTGCCCCCCCCCCACTGGGCCAACAACTCTCCTTTTCAGTTCAATTAATGAGCCATAAATAACCCAATGAAGGTGTCAACAAAGACCACAATTTATCACAGCTTTCACCACTACACTTCATGAGAAGAGAATGCTCCTTCGCAGCCCCACTGTTCATCCCCCCCAAAACGGAGGAACTGCAAAAAAAAAAGAGAGGAAAGGAGAAAAAAAAAAAGGGAGGGATAAGATTTATTCCTGGCCGACCACTCCAACCTAAAATTATTCTTGAGCTGGAACCCTCACAGGTGCGGCGATTTGACAAATAAGCAAGGAATCTCAGGCCGGGCTCCTTTGTTAGGAGTATCAGAGATGGAGTGGCAATAAATTTGGCTAAGAGAGAGAGACAACACGCTCGCTAGGTTCCTGCGGGGCTGCCAGGGAGCTCCGCGTTAAAGACGTATCCTCTCTCAGCCTGTGATCCGTCTGGGTTGTAGATCATTGAGGCAGCTTTGGGCCCCTGTACAAAAAAATAAAAATATGCGCACAAACAAGTGGGGGCTCTCTATGTCACTATGGAAGCCTGACTTAAGCATCCAGGAAGAACTGCTTCATCAGTGTGTCCCATAAATGTCACTTTGAGTCAGCGATGACTCAAGACGTAATATCTCATAAGAAAAGAGATAAAAACAAACCTGATTCTGATTCAATGGCAGCGTTCCTTTAAGTGAGGCTGAAGCCAGAGAGGTACAGCGTGCTAGCATAGTGCTCAGGAAAAAAAAAAGAAGAAAACTCATTGAATAATATATGACAGCTTGGGTTTTGAATCCAACATTAAAAGTGATGACGTGAGTACAAACTCAGCTTTGCTTCATCTCCAGGCCTTCAAATCAAAACCTCAGGCTTAAAAGTAATATTAAACAGCCTCTCTTCTCACTGAGATCATTTGCTAAAGGGAGGGGGTAAGCAATAGCTGAATACATCTGAATATAACCATTTTTCAGCCTGCGAGCTAAGCCGGAACTGGAGTCGCTGCGAAATCCTGTTAAACCAATTAATGGGTCCTGTTAACCCACTCATCTTTGGTGAAGAATTGTCTCTCTCAATAATGCTGCAACACCTCCCCTCACCAGGAGGAAAAAAAAACAAAAAAGAAAGAAAACTACTGCAGCCCACACACGCTAGCAGCCGACAAAAGAAAGCAGATTGGCGTTTGGATCTGAGCGCTTCGCTAACATCATGAACACACACTTGTGTGGTGTGTTGTGGATCTTGTGTAACATCCCCAACACTGGTCCTTTGTCTCATGTTGTTTGAGTCCCAGTATCTCCAAGGCTCTCCGTGCAAAACGCTTTCAAGTTGAGATGAATGCGTCGTCTGAATGTATCATATACTGACTCAAACAGACCACTCGAAAACCACAATGGAGCACAGCATGGTGCAACTGTCCCTTAAAGACACCTTTAAATAGGCTTCACGTAACAAATCAATACCAGAGCGCCCGTTCGTTTACTGCATAGCAACAGAAATATAGCCATCTATAAATGACTGCTAAATCAGATTATACTCGTAGTCCATTCAGCAAATAAACAAACCCTGCTTTAGAATTTGTCTAAACCTTGCCTAGTAATGCAGTGAGCTATTACTGTGTAAAATTTTGGACATCATTTTGGACTGATAACGGGTCACAGCCACGCAGTAATAGCCATGGCCTATGTATTCAGCCAGTAGCTCTTGGTCTTCCATTGCTGATCTGAGCCTAGCCTCCATCTACCCATGTCTTAACCTTAACCATTATTAGAGAAATAGCACGTCTGATCCCATGCCGGGACAGTTGGTACAAGCACCCAGCCAGAGAGGTGAGATAAATGACATTTTGCAAAATCAAGCTGACATTTTCTCTTATCGTGCGCGAGACAGTAGCGCAGTGAGAGCTGGCTTGTCAGTCAGTGGCAGACAGGCTTCACACCTTATCAGGAGGACAGAGTGCATACTGAGGACAGGCTGGAGCTGAGCATGGCCTAGGCTTTACAGAGGTAAGCTGGACTGGCCTGGGACTGCCTAGACCTGGCTGAGCACTACAGGAAGGAGATGGCGAGAGGAAGCAACTCCAAAGGAGAGCTTGATAAAGCTTAGACTCCAGTTATAGCCTGGCTAATTCATAACCCGATGTCAGAGAGCCTGCACTTGGTCCTTGTGGATGTATCATAAGAATTTCTCAACAGACACACTTCCAAGTGACACCGAATTTTCCCCTAGGGCAAGAAATTAAGTTGGATCTAACAGACACTGAATCTTAGTGTAGCTGCTACAGTAGTTCACCTTGGAATCTCTCATTCTTGTATATTCATATATATTGACGTACAATAAACCTACTTGACTAACAGAATTTCCTTCAGACATTTGGAAATAGAGATTTCACAGGACTCTCATGACATATATTAGCTATGTGATAGTCACACTGTTCATGAATGTGTTCGCATGGACCTCAGCAAATAGCAGTTTTCTATTAGTTATCAGGTGTATCACACTGGTGAACACCCTTTCAATTTGCAACAACTCCTAATGCCTAATGAATTAGTAATTTATTCACTGGTAAAGAGGACTAGGTTCAGTACTGCGGATGGTAGGGTTGTGTGTCATGGCCGACTGGCTTTTGAGGAATGCGGCGAGGGTTAAGCATGGTCTCCAACAATCCCCAGACACAAGTTCCACCAGCAATCGTCAGAAGCAGATGCATAGCGGAAAATTAAAAATTTACAAGCCATAATGACAGAGTTCATTAAATTGCGATTCTGGATAAAAATGTGGCGTACATAAATAAGGAAATAATAAAGTCTCACAGGCAGACGTTTTAGAGTGAGGGCTGAGGCAGCTGAAGTCTCAAAAAGAGCACTGTTCATTTCTCAGTCAGACGGAAAGAAAGAGAGAGAGAGAGCGAAAGATGTAGTGAGATTTACAGAAACAGAGAAGCTGGAACCTGGCCACCTAACAAAGTCAGTCAAACTGAGAGGCTAAAATGCTGAACATGCAAAAAAAAAGAAAAAGAAAAAGAAAAGAGCAAGCAGGTGTCTCCTCAGCTCCACTACTTGTCAAGACTGTAATCCAATTTCTTAAACCCACAAGAAACTGTCACTAAAATCAAGACAAGGTTTGTGCAAAGACAAGGTTTGTTATAGAAAAAACGAAGAGGTGAAACTAGAGAGAAGATGATCCATTGTTCATGTGGGCAAAAGCATCAAGATTCCTCCCAAGGCCACAACAGAAAGAATGCGAAGTGGTCATAATCATCTCCATCTTCATGAAGACGTGCAAAACCAGGCCGTGTCTCCGTATTTACAGTATATACACACACTGAGGGCCAGAGAGGAAATCAGACCATAAATTATTCAACAAAAATGAATACCATCTCCTAGAAACATGGCGAACAGAGCATTATGCACAGCATCGTTTCAACATATGGCTCCTACGTTCGCCAACTCTGCACTCATCTATGATCCTGCTTCACTGTTCTTCTTACAGGCTTACATAAGAACATCAGACGGTATGGTTCATTGCCTTGCATAACCCTACAGCTGAGCTTCAGCCCATCCATCAAAGCATTCATCTATACGGTGCTCTCTTTGTCTCCCTTCATTTCTCTCTTTCTCATTCCCAGCATCCAAAACATCTGGCTTTTTCTCATATCAACACTAGCCGTCCTTCACTGAGCCCTTCTGAATGACAAGCATTTGAGTGAAGTACAAGCCAAATTTCCAGTGACGCATCTCTCTTCACAAACGCCAGCGCTGGAGTGTTTAATCTGATCACTATCTCCAAACTGAAAAGGAAATTGCTGAATCCGAGTGGTAACATTGAGAAGATGGGACACGGTGGGAGACGTCACTTGTTTGTTGGAAGAGGAAGTGAGGGGGTGAGTTTTTCGTAAGGAGCTGAAGAGATGGCGAAGGCTTGACTCACATCAGATCCCTTCTAATCCGGGCTGACTCATAGCAACAATGCTAACACAAAGGCTTTCGCTGCCATCTTACCTCATTAGGGGGCAAATGTTCAAAGTCAGCACTCTGTCAAAAATTCAGAGAGATGACTGACAAAGACGTACCAGCCGTGGCTGTGTTATTAAATTCATATTAGAAAATTGGATGTCAAATCAATCTGATGATAATATTATCAGTCACATTAAGCAAACTGTCAAAAAAGTTCAGATGAATAAAGATTTCTTTTGTGAATCTAAATGTAAAAATGGCAAAAACTTTGGCAGTATTTGTTTATTTGAAGCAGTGCTGTTGTTTCCAGCTCCTCTGTTCTCTGCTTGCAGTTTCAGCATCACAGCAGAACACACTTGTAGCTCCGCTGATCTGATGGATGACTTAACAAGACATATAAATTATATAACAGCGGGTAAACTCAATACACTCATTAGTTTCCCGTGCTTTTTATTTCTCCCCTGGAGAAGCTAATTGATGCTTCCCCCTCTTCTGTCTCTTTCTCTCTCTCTCTTTCTCTCTCGGCTAAGGAGTACAACACAGTTTACTGCCAACCAAGCGCCAAACACTAAACACACACATACAAACACACCACCCACGTCAGAATCATCTGCCAAATGACGTACCCGAGCACACTGTTAACAGTAACCGCACCTCCTTTTACTCAGTTCATAGCGTAGAGTGGATATATTTTTTATTAAACACACAATCAAAATTTAACCTTAGAAAGAAGAGAAGAAAATAGAAGAGTAGAGAAGTGAAGGAAAGAGGAGAAAAGAGAAGAAGATCAATTAGAAGGGAAGAGAAGAAAAGATAAATGCAGATTAGAGAAGAGAAGAGAAGAGAAGAGAAGAGAAGAGAAGAGGATAAATGAAGATTAGAGAAGAGGAGAGAAAACTCCTCTGAGACAGGGAGATAAACATTTCACAAAGATGGATGTGAGCTAACTTCCTCTGTTTGCAAATACTTGTTGCATGAATATCCAACTCAGGAATTCCCCAGGACAGAAAACAAACTTTTGTGTACTGGGCCAGTCATTTTCATTTAGCCTGCCAGCTAGTAGCATGGTGTGTAGTATATTATTATGACAGTCATCCCCACATTCTACATTCCATTTGTACCATGTAGTGGCACAATGACCAAGCATGCTCAATGTGCAATGACCAGGCAATTTTTCAGAGCCAGAAAGTTGGAAGTTTTTGACTTTTCTTATTTTTAAGTATGCAGTTCACTTTTCCAAACACAAGCAAAGGCAAAACGATCAGAAACAAGTAGACCTGGAAGAGCATTGCTGAGCTGGAGTTGTTTTTGCAATTAAAATTGATTACGATTTGCAGCCTTCTGAAATGGGGGGGATGTGGTATTTTCAAACAGTAAAGGTTTCTACATGATTCACCCCACATAACTGCATTCTGTATCTTTCAGTCAAATCTAACACTTGTTTAAATCCAATCTTGAGAAGGATAGCATTGCATATAATAACAATGTGACACCACTTTTTTCAAAGCCATGGGTGCCCAACTCTGGGCCTGGAGGGCCGAACAAAAAATGCCTGCCAGAGAATATCATGCACATCAATATTTAACTTGCTATATTATTATCGTTCCTGTCAACAATATTCACTCCATAAAATGTGCCAACATTTTCTGATGTCACAAAGTGGCCTTCGTAGACCGCTTCATTTTGCTTTACGCTAACACACACGAGAATCCTTCATGGGACAGTGCTACCAAGGACTCACCTTTCTCAACGGCAGTCTAGCTCTAGAAACGGAGCTACAGCATCACTGTCCGGTTACTGTCTTATTATATTTCAGATGCTCATGAAGTACTGAAGTCTAGTTATCATAATGTGATGGCTCTTTAATGTTGCGGTATGCTGTGCATATAGTGAAACGTGCAGCAAAGTGCGTCAGTGTTCCCTCAAGCCGAATGGATTTAATTAGATTTGATAACTTGTTGTTTTATGTCAGTAACTGTAGCTCTCGGGTCTTTCCCTCACCAATTTGTTTTGCTTTCTTTCTCTCTTTCTCTCTCTCCCTCTTCTGTTTGTGTGTATGCACATGTGGTAGGCCTCATTTGCCTTCCTACATCGTAGCAGTCATCGCCAAAGCTCCAAATGTGAACAGACAACAAAACAGCAGCAAGGAACCTTTCATATTTCTCCAAACATATGTGCTGCCGCTCCGTTTTACAGTCTTTGCTAAGGCTGCACCCTAACTGTCTCACAGGGAGACATGGCGATAGCCTAACTTAGTCCAGAAGATGGGTCAGGGCACAAGTCTTCATTTTTCACTGACAAATCACGTTCGTTATGCTGGAAAGACATGCAGTCTGCTCCCTTCTGCCAAACAGGAAGGTTCGGCCCTCCCTGTCCATTTCAGCCGTCCTTCCTTACTTGGACTTACTCTGCCTTAATGAGGAGGGGATAGGGAAGAGTGCAGTTACGGCGGACCCAAGGAGAAGCCACCGAGGGAAAATGAGGCTGCAGCACTTATGTTCATGCATTAATTTAGAAAAAAACGGTGCAGACTTTCTTTAAAGGTCAACCAACTGGACCAAAAGGAGAGACCAAAAGCCAAAGCATGGATCTCATTTATGCTGTATACGAATTGAATTTTTTAAACAAAAGTTGTAACTGTTCTATTTCTGCTGTTTCTTGGATAAGCAAGTGCACTGTGAATTTTCTGGAAATTAGGAGATAAGGGAGAAATGTAGCACTTCTGAACTTGCTGTCACAATAGCAAGTATTAAATAACTGTAATAAAGGCAGTGCGAGGGGCAAAGAATTTTTTTTCAGTTTTTATTCTTTTGACATGTTTTTTAAAAAAATGTTAGTTGCCCATTAATTGCTCATGAAAACACTTCATAACGAATTGAACAATGGAGATGGTTCAAAATGACTTTTACTAAATTACCCACACTGACATATTGATTCACAAACATTAGCTTTCATTTTTCTAGAATAGTGGTAACACTGTTTGTTTAAAAGAAATAGTGTAATGTAAAAGGTTGCAGATACTTAACTTTGCCAACAGCTTTTGTCTCGAGAAACATCTCTGCAGCTCCTCAGTGGGCTTAAACACAGCCCACATAGTCAGAGAGAGAGAACATAAAGCCTTCAAAGACCATGATAAATCTTTTCCACAGCAGAATACTTGCAGTTCGCATACACGTCTTTAAAAGTCCTACACAAAAAAAGTCACTAAGCGTAATCTGTTCTCGTAGAATCTGAAGAGGAGTATATTGCCGATATTTGGAGAACACCTCGTATCTCCAAAATTGTAACTTTATAGGAGAGGGATGAAACATTATTGACTTTGAATGGAAGGTAATGGAACTCTGGCATCTTCTAAATGGACAAAAATGGAGATGCAAGGTTTTATCCCAACAGCGAAGACAAGTTTCTTCACACTATCAGTGAGGTTGTGCCATTCATTGTAAATGATGGGAAACAACCTATTTAATGAGGTCCAGAATGAAAACACAAACCAATCCTTTACATTTAATGTCTCATCCACCGCACTAGATGACTGATGACAGACCTCCGATTAAATTATTTAAATGGTTTGTCTGTCCAGCTAAGGTCACTGTGCTGTTGTCTTCAGAGGACAGTGACGGGGGTTCATACACACCTCTCAGCATCTTTACTTGACGTTCATTCATCAGAGAGACACCTGACGCTCAGTATAGAACCACTGATCAATATTTAATCTGGAGGAATAAATTGCGACTGTTTGTCTTTCATCTTAGGTGGAAATGTGTAAGTATTGTGACGATAGCAGCAACACATTAATCAAATAATTAAATAATGAATTTGTGGGGAGAAGGGTAGGAGGACGGGAGGAAAAGGAAAGCATAACCTCTTTTCTATATTCAGTGCCCAAGCACTGTTGACATGATGCATCTTGTATCCCTACCTTGTTACCCAAGCGCAGTTGGGCTGCCTTCAGCATGGATCAGCTCCGCTTCATGTCACCAGAGGAAGCGGCCAATTGGATATCTAAGAAAAGATTCGCATCCCATGTGGACGTTGTGAATAATATGCTGTAACACGCGCGGATGTCATACGTTTGTACTTTTGACCTTCCTCACGCTGACAGTAAAGAACTCTTTTTTTCCATTTATTCTCAGCCCTCTTGTCTTTGCAATTACTGCGTTCCAATCTCGCCGTGTCCCTACAGTCACCCACAATACCCAGAAGGATTGGCAGGCTTTCTTCTGGTGGAGCAATTACCATCCCTACTTCCCTGAAACAAAAAATTTGGGTGTAGGATATTAGGAAATGTCAAACTCAGGTTAGATTTTCCCTTTACTTCACAGGCAGCGAGTGCCTCAACAGAAGCACCAGCTTTACAGTTGCTCCATAATGCATGAGGCAAGGCTGGTCAGCGCTGGGGGAGAAACACACCCCAGAACAGCAGCAACATACTGTACGCTGTCCAACTTCATCAATATGGTGCAGAGAAAATGATGAGAAAAAAAAAAAAAAAAAAAAACAGGCCACATCAAAGTCAACAGCAAAACACAGCTGTGAGTCACAGTATTCTCGTAATTAATTTTGGTGAGCGATTCTGCTAAAAAGCGATGTGACTTAATTAAAATCCGAATTTCTCATGAAGAACAGGTTGAATGATTATTCTTCTACTAAGAGTTCAATATGTTTATAGGGGTGGAGGGGGGAGGCTTTTACCTTAAATGACACGTATTTGCGTAATGAGTAAGTCTTACATAAGTTTTTTTTTCTCTCTTTTTTCTCCCTGACTCAATTTTTTTGGTGTGCAATATCAGTATACAGCATAATGAACCGGGCCTGGTAGACTGGTGTGTGGTGAGGTTATGAGAATGCTGCGCTTGGGCCTTGGCCTCTTATCACATTCCACCAGAACAGGCTAATCTCATTCTCTGCCTTCACCTGCATGACTTGCATTCTTTCCTGACACACTGCACAAGAACATCCTCCCAGTTCATCGAATCAGTCTTATTCACTCCCATTCGTGGGGCTCGTTTTCCTTAACGACTCATTCCAGCCTTGCTATCGTGCTGACATTTATTTTGTGAAACGTGATAAAGGCGAGCGCTTTTTAAAACAATTACATGCGGACAGACGTGAGACGTGAGACACGTAATGCCTTCTAATTATGCGGCTCATAAGAAAGCCAGTGAGCTGAACTCAGCAGACAGTGCAAGAGGGGAAAGCTTTTCCAGCTATAAGTTTATATAAAGGAGGCGGAAGGGGAAAGGGGGTCACGTCAGTGGAGAAATCCAGAGGAAACTGCCAGTTCTGTCCAGTCTGATCAGAAATATGTCCAAAGCTTCGGTGGCTGGATGAGTGGAAAAGCCCAGAGACGTAACATCTCCTGAGCGCACTCGCTCCACTAGCTCTTTCCCTTTGCTCACTGTTTCCCGCCGGTTGTTCAGATGCCTGCGTGTGCTACGTTTCCTCCCTCTGGTCACATCCACAGAAGACGGCGTGTGAAAGAGAACACTGGCTCGAGTGTCACAGTGTTACTAACAAAGGAGATTGGACTTTTCCAGTGCCTGTGCTGCGTCTGGTTTCAAATGAAGAGCCACGGTTGAGGTCGTATTTCAGGCTGAAACCTAAACCAGCTGAGCAGGCATGGGCTGCAATCCTAATCTAATGGCTGAAAAAGAGCTTGGCCATCCTAAATCACTTGTGTTTTGAGAAAACAATCACAGAACTGGAGAACTGACACTAAACACGCAATCAGTTTATATGTGGCTAAGTTTGGCTCGATTTGAGGGTTGCCATAGAAACATAACAGGACATACATGACTGTCAGTGGACAGTCTGAGATTATTTCCGGTGTACCTCCCCCCTGTCATCACAGAGAATGTCCGTCTCTCTCTCTCTCTCTCTCTCTCTCTCTCTCTCTCTCTCATTGTCTCTCTCTCCCCACTCTCTAACTTTATTTCGTTCTTTGTGTCTCTCTCCCCCTCCCCTTCTCTCTGCTAAACTAACTCCCCACTCTCTGAGACCCAATATCCTGTTTTGGCTGTTGTGTAGTTGTTTTAACCTTTCACCCCCGCCCCGCCTACACCCCCCTCACTGCAATTTGTCAAGGAGAGAAAGAACACTATCCCAGAGGCCAAAATCCTAATCCAGGACAAACAGGGATGAACTGGAACGCTGGAATGTCAGTGAGAGGAGGTCCTATCCCAGTTAAGTTAGTACCTCTCAAAGTCAAGGTGGACAGATGGTGGTTGGGGGGAGTGGTAGCCTCTTTATATCTCAGGTGAGCTCATCGAGCTCATCCAAAAGAAACAACTGTCCTTTTTTTAAACGCAGCCTCCCTCAAAGGAACGTCTCTCCTGCTCAGAGAGCGAGCCAGCCACCCTTTAAAAGTCTCGCTACAGCGAGCACTTTACAGCGCCTATCATTACCCTTAACATCCAGCGTCACTCCGGATTCACTGATGCTATATCATTGCACAAAAAGAACAAAGGCTCTGTCTGACCTGGCCCTCGCCGACGCATAATGCTGCTTAACACCAGCGCCTGCACATTCAATTAGACAGGCTAGAGAGAGCTGCAGGCATTGAGAGAGAGAGAGAGAGAGAGAGAGAGAGAGAGAGAGAGAGAGAGAGAGAGAGAGAGAGAGAGAGAGAGAGAGAGAGCGAGAGCTAGGATAGAAATTAAGCTTGTTACAGACAAATTTCAACTTCACTTCATCCTAGCTTATATTACCTCTTCCCTTACCTTCTCCCTACTCTCTCTCTCTCTCTCTCTCTCTCGCTCACTTGCTTTTCTGTCTCTCTCACCTCACTAGAGAATCATTTGCATATCTCAGGTAAACTGGGGAATAAAGATTGCGGATCCAATTAATCCTCTGGGGAGCTAATTAGTTACAATTAAATTTCTGCTTCACTTGTTGTACAGGAGTGTACAGTAAACACATAAAGAATATGTAAAACTTGCTTTTTTCCCCAAGACTTATAATGCATTTATACAAGCACGGCCATGCAAATACACACACACACACACACACACACACACACACACACACACACACACACTCACACAAATAAAGGTGCCAGGAAGGGTTCTTTGCATAGCGCCACAAAAGAACCACCTCTGGCTCCCTAAAGAACTGAGATGTGTGAGCGTGACCAACCTTTTAAAGAACCCTATAAAATTGTAATAGAACCTTTATATATTACGCAAATGTTCTTTATACTCACACTCACACAACTGTGACATTTAACACACAATGGTTCATAGGGGAACCAAAATGGGTTCTATTTCACTTCAAGAACACTTTGTAGCATGTACGAATGAACCAAAAGAAATCATACAAAACTGAGTTGGAATAAAATTGAATTTTTTTTATTCTCTGCAAAAGGTACCATTTTGATGATACAAGGTTTTGGTTCGACAGCAGTAATGTGCAAGAATGAGAGACCAAAAGTTTAAACACCCCAGAGTAAAATTAGGTGTTTTCTTCATTTTCTTAAATAGAAAATATGAAATAGAGGCTCTTCATAGAGGCTCCGCACCTATTTTTACATAGAAAACAACAAAACATGCCACCTGACCAGCGCTCTTGTAACGTCTGTCCCTGTTTTTTGACTGCGTTATTGTTTACCATTGCTATGTGGCTGTGTAGCGTGCGAGTTTGTTGTTGTTATTGTGATATCAGTCTCCTCCTCTTGTCTACTCCTCTACCCAGGTGTTTCCATCGTCCAGTTATTACATATACCCCTCTGTTTCAGTTTGTCTTTATGGACTGTCTTTGAGTGTCACTAGTTAATGTGCCTTGCTTTTGTCTTTGTACTTACCATTTGGATTATGTGCTGTTTTTGCGTTATGTTCTGTTTCTGCGTTGGATGCTTTGTTGTGTTTTGTTTCACGTATATGTGTACTAAACGTTTGGGCTCCGCATGTATATCCAGCTCCCAACCTCATCATTTTAGGACCCAAACTTTTGCGTAATACTGTATATGACACATGAACTCAGAAAAATCAGGTCTAGACTTGTCTTTTCACACATATAGCAAACAGCAGGAGATTGTTCGTGTTCACGTCTACTGAAAATACTGTGTGGTTTCTTCGAGGTGTGCTGTGTGAGTATTTGTGTGCATGCAGGACACAGGACATGTAGTGGGTTTCAATGAATTCAATGATGGCCCTTTTTGACAAAAGTTTCCGAATCTCGTCATCCCTACAGGTAGATATTTTTTCGCTAGTGTTCTTGTGTAAATAACCCTTGGATGTTTGTTTTCTTTCAGTTTTGTTCCAGTCACATTGGTACACTCCTTCAGACAAGGATCTGCTCTATTTAGATATGGACTCAATTGGATGCAGATTTTAATGTGGATCTGGGAGTTAATGTCTGGTCTGACTGATTCAGACATTTGCATCCACACATACATCTTCTCCAGGTAATGTCTAGAAAAGTCATGTCTGTAGCAACACAATATTTAAATCTGAACAAAATCATTTGACCTCATTTATTTTCATTAGCATCAGTTTAATGCAACAGGATCAAGCTCTGCATTCCACTGTTAATGCCCTGTGTTGTTAAAGCATGGTGGAGAGTTAATCACATGTTTAGTTAGGTAACCTTGACAGCACATAATGACACATACCTCTAACCTTCTAACCTCACCCTTTGCTTCTGTAATCTCCTAAACCTCTCCCAGCTTATCATCCGACCTGCCATGTGACATGGTAAACACATACGCAAAGCGTGACGTAATGAATAAACAGGCAAACTGATTGAATACGTTTAGATCAGATGTGTGCATGCAAACACACTTAAGCAGAAGCACAGCATTATGAGTTATGAACATGAAGCTGGTACTTCTACCATCTCTCTCTCGCTCTCTCTCTCTCTCTGTCTCTCACACACACACACACAGACACACACATACACACACACACAGGTGTATGGTGTGCCTTCATCTTGTCATCACACATCAGCAGTGATTTGTGCGTGTCACACCGTCTCTCACACTGTGTCACTTCCTGTTACAGTGCTTGCCGAGTGACATGTTGAGCTGAGGCCGGCCTGTCACACCACACCTCAGTGACAACAAACAAACACAGGACAGGCTGGGAGACACAGGCAGGCAAACACACTCTCATACACAGTTACACACACAGTGGGACGCGGGGAGACACGTTGAGGTAGGACACGCATGCTAAATCAGCTGCATTTCCATTCGCGTGATCATTTCGAGTCAACAAATCAATGCGAAGGTAGACAGATAAACAGGACTTGTTTATACTTCATTGTGAATTAGAGAACGTAAGGTCAGAGTCAGTGTACACGGGCACAGCACCTCGGCAACAGCAGGAGAGACACAGGGATCACACATGTTTCACTACTACACACTGTTCTTCTTGTTACAGTTTCTCTGGGTGACTCTAAATTATAGCCTAAAGGTACAGAGTTTCCCTCATCGTTAATGGTGGGAAGCATAATGGTATAAAAGTGACTGACTTTATATTTACTATTTCTTGGCCAGCAGCCGTCCTACCTGCTGAAAATCATAAAACTTTCTCCCAACATTTTTTTATATCCATTTGTAACACTTTTGGGTGCAACAAGTTTTTGAAAAGAAGAACAGCAGACACATAATGGAAAACACATTTTATTTCTCTAATTAATGTGGCATGAATCCTAACATATCAATGATATTTCTTGTTTGTGTAAAGCCCACTCCCAAAAATGGGGTTATGAAAAAGCGGTCATGTTTTGAAATAAACCCCTTAAAATGTGCAATAAAAAACACAAAGTAAGTTGTGTGTCTATGGGTTTGGTCTTATCAAGGAATTTTGTAATTTCTCATAAATTTGTATTTCTACTTTATTTATTAATTTTCGTCATTATTTTTTTATACTTGAGGTAGTGGTAGTAGTAGTGGTAATAGTAGTTGTAGTGGTAGTAGTAGAAGTAGTAGTAGTAGTAGTAGCGTTAGTAGTAGTAATAGTAGTAGTAGTAGTAGTAGTGGTAGTGGTAGTAGTAGTAGCAGTAGCAGTGGTGGTAGTGGCAGTCATAGTAGTGGCAGTGGTATTAGTAGTGGTAGTAGTAGAAGTAGTGGTAGCAGTAGTAGTAGCAGTAGTAGTAGTGGTGGTAGAAGCAGTAGCAATAGTAGTGGTAGTAGTAGTAGTGGTGGTAATAATATTGGTAGTAGTAGTAGTGGTGGTAGTGGTAGCAGTAGTAGTAGTGGGGGTAATAGTATTGGTAGTAGTTGTAGTGGTGGTAGTTGAAGTAGTAGTAGTAGTGGTAGTAGTAGTAGTGGTAGTGATAGTAGCAGTCGTTGCAGTGGTAGTAGTGGTAGTGGTAGTGGTAGTAGCAGTCTTCGTAGTAGTAGCAGTGGTAGTGGTGGTACTAGTAGTAGTAGTTGTAGTAGAAGTAGCGGTAGTAGTAGTAGTAGCAGTAGTAGTAGTAGTAGAAGTAGTAGCAGTAGTAGTAGTGGTAGTAGTATTAGTGGTAATAGTAGTGGTAGTGGTAGTGGCAGTCATAGTAGTAGTAGCGGTAGTGGTGGTAGTAGTAGTAGCAATACTAGTGGTAATAGTAGTAGTTGTAGTAGGAGTAGTAGTAGTAGTGGTGGTAATAGTATTGGTAGTAGTTGTAGTGGTGGCAGTGGTAGTAGTTGTAGTGGTAGTAGTAGTAGCAGTCGACATAGTGGTAGTAGTGGTAGTGGTAGTGGTAGTAGCAGTCGTCATAGTAGTAGTAGTGGTAGTAGTAGCAGTAACAGTGGTGGTAGTGGTAGTAGTAGTAGTAGTAGTAGTAGTAGTAGTGGTGGTAATAGTAGTAGTAGTGGTAGTAGTAGTAGTACTGGTAGTAGAAGTGTTGGTAGTGGTAGTAGTATTAGTGGTAGTAGTAGCAGTAGTAGTAGTGGTAGTGGTAGTGGCAGTTGTAGTAGTAGTAGCAGTAGTGGTAGTGGTGGTAGTGGCAGTTGTAGTAGTAGTAGCGGTAGTGGTAGTGGTGGTAGTAGCAGTAGCAATAGTAGTGGTAGTAGTAGTAGCGGTGGTAGTAGCAGTAGCAGTAGTAGTGGTAGTAGTAGTAGTAGTGGTGGTAATAGTATTGGTAGTAGTTGTAGTGGTGGCAGTAGTGGTAGTAGTAGTAGTGGTAGTGGTAGTAGCAGATGTAGTAGTAGTAGTAGTGGTAGTAGTGGTAGTGGTAGTAGTGGTAGTAGTAGTGGTAATAGTAGTAGTGGTGGTAGTAGTGGTAATAGTAGTAGTGGTAGTAGTAGTAGTGTTAGTAGCATTAGTAGTAGTAGTGGTACTGGTAGTAGTAGTAGTAGTAGTAGTAGTAGTAGTAGTAGTAGTAGTAGTGGGTATATTATTACATCATCCAGACAAAGAAAAATCAGTGTGATATAAATTTCTGTTCATATTGCTACTCCCTACTTATCGCTAGTGCTCCACGTATATGGAAAAGTTGCATAAATATGTGTTGAAAATGGTCGTAATAAATGATATGTAATGCTGTCACAATGCTCAGTGCTCTGCTAGCACTCCACCATTATACAGTGAGTACATCTGAACTTCTGCTAATTTTCAGAGAAGCTGGTAGAAGCTGGTCACTCAACGTTGCCAAAAAACTCATGCACTGACAATCAAAAGCTGTTGTTTTAGTGAGATGTGGAAAATAGACTCCAAATAGGTTACAACAACAACACACACACGCATTAAACAAATTGATATGCTTGTCAGACAAAATTTGAAATACAGGATGCCATGGTAATAACTAGAGTTTTTACACACTGCAATGCAGACACAGTGTGGACAGTGAATCAGAGCATGACTGAAAACTCATATTAGGGCAAAATAGAGACCATACAGTGTGTGTAAGTTTGTGAGGCTGAGTCTACTCACTGAGCATCTCAGCTTTGCACTGCCCAACAGTCTCCATCACATAATTAGCTAGGACCTTCCTTCCCTGCCCTGCACACAGAAACTTTGCTCCCTAGCAAGGTCTAGCTCTTTATCCACAGGCAGCACATGGCACAGCTGGGGTCCGAACATGAATCTAGGTATAAAGTTTCATCTCAACACTGCAAGAGTTTTTTTCACCAGCCAAGAAATTATAGATCATGGCTATTAGTTTTAACATAGAAATCTGCCCTTTTCTGGGAATAGTCGCACTATAAGAAAAAAGGGAACACGTCTAAAGCGGCTAAGTGGTGCTGTCTGTCAGACGTGTGCCGCGCACATTATAATATAGAACACTGTCTTTCAAAGGCGTATTTAAAAAAGGCTCCTACAGGCCCTCAAGAGAATAGAGGATCATGACTCTTCACACCTTGTCGGTATGACTAGCCCCTACACCAGCAGATACAGAAGGGAGAGATCCCCCCCGCCCCCGCACCACAGAGCTATGGTGGGTTTGAGTTGCTCACTTAGCAAAAAGAGAACGTATGACAGTGTGCTTGTTAAGAAAACTGTCACCTCAAATCAATACAATGTGGCAATATGTAAAGAGGGGCCACAGTCTTCTTAAGGAGCTTTGCCTGAAGAGTTAACTGAAGAGTGACAGGAAAGGAGAGAAAGAGAGATGGAGAGGAAAGCGGGGGAGGAGAATTTTATGCAGCGTCCTACACGCTGCGTAAATGGCACTATCGTCATATAAGAAATCAAAAGCATTTTTAAAAAGGGTTGTTTTTTTTGCACAAGTGTCTTTGTGCAGGCATATCACCTCGTTCCAAAAAAATAAACAAAAATAAAAAAGCTGTAAGGAATTATTGTAATCTAGAGGTATTTTCCACCTCCATTTTCTACCAGGGCAATAGATGCACATTATGCATGATGAATATTAACAGGAGCACAGTCGACAGGGAGGGTCCTGAGGGAAGACAGACTCTCGCAACAATTTACACACCGCCCGTGCGACAGCAGCCTAATCAACTTCATCTGTGCCCCATAAAAACTTAAACAAACGCACCACACCGAGGAGAGGTACATTCGTTCTTGCCAAATGTTGAATGCCACGCTAAGCGTCCTTCCTCATTGAGGGCTGTGGCCCCTCGCTGCATTAACGGCTCTTGAAAGCTGTGCCGAACAGCAACTACATCCGCAATGATGTAGCCGGGGCTTCAAACTGTTACCGAGTGGAAATGAAAGTCGACCTCAAGTGCGCAGATTGTTCAATGATTTCAAAGAAATCCAAACGTACAGCGGCACAGGACACATGAAAGAGTGGAACACAGCCGTGGGCCGATTGCAAAAAGGTTTCATCATCCAAACAAACTGAGACAAGCTGAATATACGCTGACAATTTGCTGCTGCATCAGTAATACGCTAAGACAATGCCTCTACTCTACAACCAAACACCAGTTTCAGCACTATTACGCCAGATACCTTCCACCACCGCTGCTCTTTTAGCCCGTCCACAACCAGGGAGACTAAAGCAGGCCATTTCCTATAGATGGAGTGCAATGAACCTTCAAGCATCAAATGGTGTGTAAAATTGCGCAAGACAAATCCTACAGACGTGCAGACACGCCACCACACACACGGATACATGCGGATATGCACTGCGCATGCACACACACACACGCGCGCGCACACACACAAACACAGTCATCGAGTCTCAGCACAAAGCACGGTCCTTATCTGTACTACAAACAAGCCTGAAAAATATTTAAAAAGATGAATCAAATCATAATACTAGAGGCAGAATCCAACTTAATTAAATCAATTATACAATTCTGAGAGAGGAAGCAAATTGTCTTCATATGGAAATCTATTGAATTAGTGTCAAAGATGTGCCATTTCCTTGCAAAAGCACATGGCTGTAGGGAGCGAGGCAGCAGGTTTCTATGTAGGTAAAAAAAAAAAGACAGAGGCTGGAAAAAAAAAAACAAAAAAAAAAACAGCCGCTCTGTCTGACCACAGCATCTGGCCAGGAGGCCTAAGGAGAAGGAAGGAGCAAGGTTAACTTAATTAAGCGTTAGAGGCCTGTGCTCAAATTAATTATGTGTTTCTTGAGGAAGCACAGGTTAGTAAATATTTGAGTTGGTCTGATTTACAGCAGTCGGGCAGCTGAAATTGTTCCTTATGAATAAGGAAGAAGAAATATAACCCATTTCGGATATCTGGCTGGGTAACTGTGTCCAAGCAGCTGAGGTTGGTCAAGTGAAGAACATACATAATGAGAAAACTGTTTATACTCTCACATGAAACTTATATAAATGCCACATTTTACTTTAAGTGCTTTAATTGGAATAACAGAACAAAGAGAAAAAAAATTAGAGGTGAAAAACAAAAACCAGTGGAATATTTCCAATCAATACTTGACCCATTTCTTTACCCCAAAAGAAATATAGTTATACCACTTTTTTTTCTCTGATACCAATACTATAACTTTGACTATCAAAACATCAGGTAGAAATCAAACTGGCAGTTTTCTGAAGGGTCAAATTGTTGACAATAAGATGAGAAAACGACCCTGCAATACGACACACCTGTATGGTTTAATGCAGTCAAATCGGATATTACTCTTTGTATACTACTACAGTGCAGAGACCTAAAATAATGTCACAGGAACGACTTTGTCAGATGTCAAAGGCACCTGCATCCTCCGAGACTGGAGGCAACTTGGGCAACAGCCCCAAGACTGATAGACGACAAGGATATGCTGAGAGAGAGTCGGAGAGTGAGTGAGAGCGATTGAGTGGAAGAAAGAGAGTGAGGGAGCGAGGTGAGAAAAATGAGTGTGAAACTTTCTTTGTCCTACGCCTTCCCCCGTCCGCGCAGATGCGCAGCGGAGCCGGTGCAGCTGGCTGGCTGACAAATGGGAAAAAATAGTCCAATTTGAGCTGGTCGTTAGCAGTTCGGAGCGCCGCATTCCAGATAAATGAGCGGCTGCCTCAGGTATGGCAGCAGATCTTCCTGAAGCATTCCTGAGAGACCGAGCCCCTGATTCCAGCAGCCCCTTCGCCATGCCTTCGATCCGCCTGGCCCGGCCCAGCACTGCAGCAGGGGTCACCTTGCCGCTCCGCTCCTGCTGGGCTTCTTATTTTTACACTCCTGACCCCCCTCCTCCCTTTGCCAATCCCCCAGCACCCTCCTCCCCATGCTGCCACTGCTACCTGGCCCTTTAGCCATACACTTTAGCAAGCTTCACTTTTCCTTTTTTCTAAGACTGCATTTAAAGGGGCATTTCAGTGGCTCATATGTCTGTGTAAGAGCCGGGCATAAGTTTCGATGCTCATTCTGAGCAGTACGAATTCACATTTGATCAATTAATGCTCCGCCCTCAAACATATTTCACATAACAATTGTTGTAATGTTGGACAAGCTTTGCAGAACACTGGCAAATCTCATCCCGTTCAACCCAATATGACAGCCCTCACTTTTCTATATTATTAAAGTTTAGAAAAGTGTATAAAATGTATTATAAAAATTATTTACCAGTGGTTAAGAAAAAATGCTGGAGTTTATTAGGCTGAAGGGGCTTTTGCCAGTGCTCTGTAAAAGCTTGTCCAACAAATGAACGCATTTGTGGGCAGAGCATGGTTTTGGCCAATTGCAAATAAAGTAACAACCTATCCAAATACCGATTAAACTCCTTGAGTAAAACCATAGAGCATCTGTGCTCCGTTACTTCATTCTGTGTAAAGCCTGTGTCGGTGATCATTGAGCAGCAATGTTCTGACCATAATTTTGTCTCTAGGCTATGTAAGAATGTTTAAGTGATGCAATTTTGTTTGCAATTTTGTAAAGGTTGAACAGTCAGTAGAAAGTCTTTGTTTGGAAAAGTTTCTGAATATCTCAGATATACAATGTAGATCCAGGTAAGTTGGGGCAGCTTGTAGCCTAGTGGTTAGGGCGTTCGCCCTGCAATCAGTAAGTTGTGGGTTCGATTCTCGAGACTGCTAAGCAGGTTACCTCTGAGGTAACCTTGAGCAAGATACGGTGCCCGGGCGCTGTGTTCCTGGCTGCCCGCTGCTTCACTTGGTGAATGGGTTAAATGCAGAGGAAGAACTTCATGCTGTTCATGCTGTGGTGTTTTCACGTATGACAGAATGTTCACTTTCAAAAGGCTCACAAGATTGAATAGTAACAAACTGATGATAACAGTCTATGAGAAAATGAAATAAAACAAGATCGGCCTTATTTAAAACAGCTTGCTAAAATATGAGATAAAACTTGCAAAGCTTTATTTTCTTTTACAGATACTGATCAAGGAATTGTTACAAACCCCAAATAAACTACAAGACTACTGTACAGCAACCTTCCAGCTGTCTCGACTGCGGCTTTCCAGGACTGTTCAAGGAAAACTCTAAGCATTTTCCATACAGCTTAAGTGTCCCGATGGTCTGGATGAGTTGCAAAGTTATGAAAACATAATATTTCATAATTTCCCACAGCTATGTATCACTGAGTTCCAAAGGATCTCCACCATAACAATGGAAAACATATTCTTTTTAGATGCGGAGCATTTCACAGACCTCATCAAATGTGTCTCAAGGTAATAAGTAAAAATAATTTTAAACAAGAAAATACTGCAATCATTATTTTTGATACCCAGTGTTGTGTAAACCCAGTCTGCCAGGCGGCGGCTTACTGGGTAAAGGTCTTAAGCCAACCACTACATACAGAAAAGAGAATGGGGCATCAGGGAAGAAAAAAAGTGCAGCATTGAATCAACTCCATCTGGTGTTGTTTTAGTGTTGGTGGGTGAAGGGTAGAGAGTGCACTCCATTAACAATGTCTACAAGGGTCTAAACCGAGTCAAACACTTACTCTGACATTTTGACTCTGACACTCCCCCAGATGCTGCTATACAAAAAGGAAGCATGTATGTGTGTGTGCGTTTCTGTGTGTGTGTGTGTGTGTGTGTGTGTGTGTGTGTGTGTGTGTGTGTGTTGTCTGGAACAAAACCCTTTAAGGCATTCTCGGGTCCACCCATGGACCCAAGTCAAGCAGGCCTCTAGTAGCCAGAGAGACCACAGGCTGAGTCGGTGCCAGTTCAACAAACAAACTCAAGTGCGCTTGAGCCCACTTGTTTTCAACTGTAGCTTCAAGACTGCAGATTTTTATACAGTTACACCACTCAACAAACGAGCCAGTGGGTTTAGCACAGTCTCATATTCAGCATTTAAAAACACTGCAAGTGCAGTTTAAAGGCAAGCACTGTTGAATCACGATATGAAGCGAGCTTGACATCATTTCAACTAAAAATGCTGTAATATGTGTGTATCAGCACTATACAGTATATGTTTCTTTGATTAATGCACATAATAAAGTTAGCATGGTAATTTATTTTGACCATAAATGATAAAAAAAACACTCCATAGCTTATATATA
>JBBJLS010000128.1:9927393-9947631 GCA_037577275.1 Bryconaethiops microstoma
CACACATATAGTAATGCTGGGCAACGATTACAATTTTTTAAAAGACAGGCTAGAGATGGAGACGGAGAGACACTGAGAAGGAGTGGACAGTAGAAAGAGATAGTGGGAGAGCCCGTGGGGTGGTTTCAGCCAGAGTGGTGGTGGTTTTGTTTCCTTTCCTAAAGTGCAATGTGTTCAAGTTAAAATAAAAACTCCGCTGTGCACTGGCTCTGGTATTGTGTTCCGGAGGTGGTTAGGCCTGTTTCAGATATGTTTGGGTTCAAGTCGGGTTCATTTCTTAATACTTAAATCAGGCATTTGTTCATTTGTTCATTTAACAGGGACACATGCCTCATTTTTGGTTTGCAATTCTACAAACTGACATTATATTACAATGAACTTTTGGAAGAGAGCTGATCTCATGACAAGCTTATTTCACTTTCCACTTTCTAGCGCACAGAAAAATGTTTCAGCAGTCAATCCCCCAGAATCAGCACAGAATCATTTCCAGCATGTCTGTGGTTTTGTTCATAATTTAAAATGGATTACAACATGGGCTCTGGGTGGGGTCCTCTTGTAGGAGCAAGACCAATGCAAAGTAATAAGACTGCCAGCACAGAGCTGTGCTCATAGTTTAACAAGAGAAGCCTGTACAAAGATGAGCTTTGTCCGGGCTTTACTTTACAGCAAGGAGCTGGGTGCAGTGTTTCAAATGCAACACCACTTCATGGGCCTGAACATGACAAGTAAGCAATTAGCAAAAGTTGTGTATTTGCTGGGGTATGCTAAATGAAGTTGCGTCATGCTAATCATGCTTGTTTTTTACAAATCAGAGCAGCACGGCAGTGGCGTGAGCAAAAGTAATAAACAGTGTTACAGTGCATATATCGACATATTTGTACACCTAAAATTGAAAACAATTTTTTTGTATTTTGCATTGTGGTTCATTTTTGGTCAGTTCTCGTTAGGATGTTCTCATTTTCAATTCCCCAATACTATGAGGAATAATCAGGAAACTGGACCGCCCCTCACTGCAACTAAAACTATTTTCATAAGGAATCAAGTGAGATTTAGAAATGGTCATGCAAAAAATGACTGGTTTTGGTACACAAACCCACACAAATGTCATAAGTGGACCTCAGGGAAGAAAAATAAAATACAAGAAAAATGTGTGCCCTTTAAGAAGGAGAGAAGCACAAAAAGGGCAGAAAGTGAGGGAGGATGAGAGAGAACGAAAGATAAAACAGGAGCATTCTAACAGGAAAACAACTGGCTGATCCGAAAAGAGAATATTTTTACTTGCACACACACACACAAACACAGGCACACAGCAAACAGGCACATGAGCATAAACACACACATACACACACACACACACACACAAACACAAACACAAACACACACACACACACAAACACACACACAAACACACACACAAACACACACACAAACACACACACAAACACACACACACACACACACCAGATGCACCACTGCTTGCCCTCACCACTTATTAATTTATTTACCCTCCTGTCATAACGTGCTGATAAGCGGCTACAAGACAGAGGCAAGGGAACTAGTCAGGCAAAACAAGAGTGATACAGTCATTTACAGGGATTCTATTTTCAGGCGGGGACAGCTCTTCCCTCTCCCTCTCTCTTTCTCTCGCCCTCTCTCTATCTCTCTCACGCTCTCTCTCTCTCTATACTGAATTAATCAAATCCAAAGGACATCATCTTCAAACCCGACATCCCCCCATAGGCGAACGCCTCATTGCCTATGCAGCGGAGGAAACTTCACAACATCCTAAAAATACAGCGGCTCCTGGCAGCGAGGTAGAGCGGCGGCGGCGCTCTGAAGAGAGGCAGCCGTAACTAGTACGCTCATGGGAATAGACATTGTGATTAGATGCAAGAACTCCAGCTTTTATAAACAGCTTCTGCTACTAAACACAACACACTCATGGTCTTACCTCTCCCTCTTAGGCACTGGTGTAGGCTGGGTTGGCAGTTCTGTAATGGCTCGGATGCACTTGTATAGGTTTAACTGGGTTCAGACCTGGACTAAACCCTTTAACTGCAGGCTTAGTATTTAGTTATTCATCTTAAAACGTATCCTTCAGCAGCTACGAGGAGCTACTCATGACTGTTTCTGTTGTTAAACAAGATGCTATTAGAAATAAATGCTTGCGTGAATTCAATGACAGTTAAGTGAAGTAATTGTACCAGGTTAGCTGGCACTGAAGCTCTTATTTCTGTCAAATTTAGGAGGGACAAAGTGGTTGATGCTTTTAAAATGCAAGCATGACAAATCAACAGTACACAAGAGTGCTAATCTTACTGGCTTATTTCATTTGATCTCTATAATAATAATAGTCATAATTCCCTTTTTTTTTTTTTTAAATCCTAGCAGAGGTTTAAGAGAGCGTCTGACAGTTTCCAGCCGAGCATTCAGCGGTCCATAAAGCAATGCTTTACCGCTCATTACTCACTTTGATCTTGTCAAACACTTACAAATTCCAACCCCAGGTGTCACCATTAATATACTCACTTCTCTTCCATATGTCTACCTGATCAGCGTTTAGCTAAAAGCACAAGATGAGCTATTAACCACGCGTGGCGGGAGGGAACAGTAACAATGTTCTTTCACTTCTGCCCTTTACAATATACGTATCAGCCCGGGACTGATAGGGGCCGGGTTGCCATGGCTACAGCAGGATATGACAAAACCTGTATTTCAATTTGAGAAGGTAATGAGAATAGACAATTTAGTCCTCCATCACTCACTGTCAGGGTGTGTTATCAACAAATTTGTCTTACTGTCAGTTAGTCACTCTGCCGACTGCATGCTTATTAGGGTACCACTCCGTCCCTCAATTTCTACCCCTTCCCTTTTGGAGGTTAAAAAACACTCCGTTGTGCTTTTTTATAAGTTGTGTTTAGAGAATGCACCGTTCCAAAATGTACATATCAGGCCAATATCAGCCAGGAAATGTTGGATTAGATAAAATGGAGGAAAAAAAAAAAAAAGAATGAATTTGATCCAACCCTGTAATAAATGTAGCCTGAAAGAGCGCACATTTATTACATTTATCACATTCTGTTGTGTGTTTCTACCTATAAGGTAGTTCAGTGTTCAAGTAGCTCAAACCCACTTATTGATGCTCATCTTAAGCATTTTAAAACATGGGAGTTAAGATAATTAAAGGTATATAAATAGTATTAGCACTAGGTGAGGGAGAGAGAGAGAGAGAGAGAGAGAGAGAGAGAGAGAGAGAGAGAGAGAGAGAGAGAGAGAGAGAGAGAGAGAGAGAGTCTAGCAACCAAAAATATTCAGAGAATATGCCAATGTCCAGAAACTGACCACTGATGAACAACTAGAGGATGACTAACACAAACTGTGCAGCATCAGATGAAGGGGTAAAGTGGGCTAACAAATGATGCAGAAAAACAGATGGAATCCAGTCTGTAACTGTAAACTGCTAAGTTGTAGTGTGTGTGTGTGTGTGTGTGTGTGTGTGTGTGTGTGTGTGTGCGCGCGTGTCTTTTTGCAAATTAATTAACCATAGGTAGTGTTACTACATTTATTTTCATTACACAGTCACTCAGCTTCAAATAATTGCATAGTTAATTGGGTAAGACATTTACTTTCTGGATTGACAGGTTTGAGTCTGACATTTTCAGTTTGTTTCAGTGCCAAATGACAAACAATATCTGGCCTAAATGTCTGTTACACGGGCCTGCTAGTCAGAGGCAAATCAGCCTCTGTGGGTCTGGGAGGGAGAGGTGACTAAGCAGCAAAAAAAAAAAAAAAAAAAAATCATAACATCCTGCATTGCTGCATTTACTTTATATTAATGGTATGCAATAGTTTTTAATGTACAACATACTGAATTCATCATTATGTCCTTTTATTAGTATTGATTTCAGATTTTTTCTATTTGTAAAAAATGTTTTTAGACCCTCACAACATCACATTACCCCCTCCCGTGTGTTTTTTTCTCTGCTAACCATTATCCCTGTCCATTATCACTAACTTAACAATTGCCAACCTTAAATAAACAGCCTTGCGATACCTACATGTACACTTACAGAAGAAATAAGTTACACTAATGAACTAATGAAAACTGAATTACTTAGACAGCTGGCAAGCCGTAGGTAGCAAACTAAGCATAACAAGTTTATCTCATGATATTTGTGCTCTTGTGGTTCCTAATTAACTTGTATAACAAAAACAACCATGGTAGCTGGAAAGAGACTGTTCTATGATAGAAAAACGGTGAAACATAGAGTTACATTTTGCCATTGGCTAGCATCACATTAACTGGCCAATTATATCCATCAGCAACATTGGAAAAATGTTGTAAATTCTACATTTCTAACTATATACACAGCCTAATGCAGTATTGTTTCAAAACTCATATTTGTTGTCAGTTTCAGAAGCCATTTTCCCATGCATGTTATTAGTTACCTCAACAAACTTGGAATTTGTTCTCTCTTCTGAATGACCAATGATTCGTCTGTGATTGTCTGGATTGCTGTTCAATCAATCTAAGTTGATCCGCAGTACTCACTACAGACTGCAGGAAGGTGGGGCTCCACTTAATTATACACTTTAATACAGTGATGAATAATCAATAGAAATTACAACAGCCCTTTTTGATTGCCAGTGATAATTATGACTTGAGTGAATGCACAAGCAGGTTTGTGATTTCAATGGTGAAGCTAAAATACTAATTATTGTCCATTAGCCCATTGACCATTAGTATTCATAGACTGAGACAGCACGAATCAGAAACATGAGAGGCTGCAAAATAGGACTAAAGACAGCCACACAGAGATATGTTATGATGGTCATTTTCCTGTTAGAGTTACTCAGATAAGGCCACAGTCTGAATCCGAGTCTCTGTGTAAAAAGCCAATGGAAACCCACAGCAGTTGCTGTCACTCCTCGATCTTGGAGGCCCTGGTTTTTTGCCTGGGCCACCTAAAACAAACATGGGGAGCCCATTTCCTGTGTGAGCGTATAATAAAATGGATATAATATAATGGAATGCCATGGCTCATCTCGACAGTATGAGTGAGGACGGGGTGCCGAGGGGGAGACGGTGACATGATTGTGATTGGACGAGACACCGAGAATCCAGATCAAAGCAATCTCTAGTGTTTTGGCCCCCAGCACAGTGTAGAGCGGGCCCACACACACACATACAAAACACACGCTTTCTCTCCCTCTCCCTCTCTCCTTCTGTAGCTCACACATTCATCCGCACTCTCCCTCTCTCACACAGACCTTCTCACACTAACACAATCTAAAAACTCGGGCAGGAGCGTGTGGAGAGGTGGACAGTGGCTCCGGCGGATGAATTAGAGCATTGGGTCCTTGCAGTGCCTTTTATCCGACCTTGCTGTTGATACTAGATACTGTGCCGTCACCTCGCTCCCTTTCCTTCTCTATCACATAGTGCTGGAACATGTTTACCAGAGCTCTTCTTCGCACTCGGCAGTATAGATCCAGTTCATTATCACATCTTTTTCCCCCCAAATAAAGTTAAATAAAACATTATCCTCTTGAGAAGGGAGTTCTTTAAAACAGCGCCAGGCCCTGGAGAGTGAGTTTTTCCCCATAATCCTAGAATTCTATACTAATATTCTAAAATTCCATTGTTAGCTGAAAGTTCCTGAGGGTAATTGTTGCATCGTAATAATGAACTCTAATGTTCTCTAACCACATATTTGTGATCAAACTCCCCTGAGACCAGCCAGAGCTCAGCTCATATTCCTCTAAGGGTTAATAACGTTCATAAACATCTTGTTTCTCAGTACTGCTCTACACTCTTGGTAAAAACTCAAAACAATGGACATTTTTAGTGCTATTTAGAATCGTTTTTAATAGATTACTTAAAGGGGACATATTATGCAAAACTCACTTTAGTTATAATAGGCCTATGGGCAATACAAAACATGTTCATGACGTTCTTTGCACAAAATCACTCTGACATAAAGAGATCTCTCCAGCTTTATTCTTGAGAGTTTCAAAGTTTTTTTTAAAAAAAAGTGAGTTTTGCATAACATGTCCCCTTTAAAGAAGAGAACAACTTAGGAATCAAATGGCTCTTTGAGTAGTTGTGATTCAATATATAAACATTAGCCGTACCAAATCCTTAAACCTCCCAACCTTTTAAAACTTTTAACACGAATAATGTTTATTCATAGTTGGGCTATTCCGATTACATAGTTCAAAAATACATTGACTCTAATCAGGCTGAAAGCATACTTCCATAAATGAAACTTAGTATTCATTTTGTTTTTAATATGACAGTAATATAAACTTTTAACAATAGCATGTTACCAGCAAAGTTACACTGTAAATTTTTAATCCATTGAGGGTAATTTTTGGGGCCATTAATTTGGTTTGCAGCAGGGCCCATAAAGATCCTAGTTATGCCACTGCTATCACACACCCCAGCAGTTGCCTGAGCCCCAAGCTCTCTCAGTTGCAAGCAATGATTTCAGACTTTCCAGTGTGGAGCAGACAAACTGACATTTGCATTCCTGCCATCCCCTCTAAACGACAGACTCTCTTTAATCGCTTGCACATGGCTAATCCAAATTAAGGGAGCCCACTAAATATGATATCCCATTTCATTTGCGTTTTTGGTCACTTTTGACTTTACTTTTCCTATCCTTCAGCATGCTTTCCTTAACCCCAGTCTCAACTGTGTTTATGAAAGACAAAGGACAAGCTCGCAGTGAAACGAACACGGCAAGCTTTATTTTTTTCGGAAAATGGTATGGCTGGCTAGTTAAAGCAGATGATCTTTCCTGTCATTTCTTCATACTGACGCACCAAAAAGAAAAAGAAAAGCCCACTGATACTGTACGCAATTTATGCAAAAGTTATCTTTATGCACTCTCAGAGCTGCTCATGCCTTTATGCTTATCTTTGCTGCACTTGCTTAAATGCTGTAATCGTGGCTGCAACTTTTACTGCTTCATTTCAGAATATCATTTTCTCTCTCAAGTCTGAAACTCAAGTCTGAGTTTCATTTATAAATGCACCAGGCAGTTCAGTGATCAGAGCCTCAAAATACAAGCTCCCGTACCGTGTCTTAGGGCGGGCGATATGGCAAACACATTGCGTCATGATACTTTTTACAATACAAAATATGCAGTGAGAAATGTAGTGTTCCTAGGCTTGTGAACAAGTTGGAACAGGAAGAATTCACCAGCAAAACAATCATTTAACATTTGAAAATTGTATAAACAGTGGATGTCCAAATATTGTTTAGAATTTCATTCAATTTTGTTTATAATTGTTTATAATTTCAGTGCATTTTTCACTGTATTTGTTTTTTTATTGTCTGTTCTTACTTTTGTAAATTTGTGCGGTGTCCTTGAGTGTTGTGAAAGGCGAGTTAGAAATAAAATGTATTATTATTATTATTATTATTATTATTATTATTATTATTATTAAAATGTAGTTTGTCCATTATTAAAATGTAGCCTCCCATCTCTTGCAGTGTAAAAAATGTGATCATTAAATATTAATGACGTCCTGATCCAATCCAAAGGTCCAAAGGTCCAGGTGTATTCTGATTTAGGTATATTTTGAATGGACTGGGCAGTATCTGTATGATATAATCTAATAATCTTTTCGGTTCTGTTCACGCCACTGTTGCAAGTAGACACTGATGTAAATGACAATGATCCACAACCTGCACGTTTTTAGACGTGTGCATGCCAGTGTTTCCACTCTGATATTGCCATGTTTCTTTTAAACACTCTCATGTAAACTGTGAATGAGTAACTGTTACATTTCATGTGTACTTCCTGTCACTTGATACTGCTGATACAGTGTTCACACAGCGCTCAGTTTATTAGGCATATTGATTTAGTATGGATCAGTGCTGCGGAATAAACTGATCTGATCTTGATGTCTTGAGTTTGAAGCCATAGACAATGCAGAGCCCAGCACTGACTGCACAGATAAACAACAAACAGCATTTCAACTACTATGTATAGCTGTGGGCCCAAATATAAATGTACTGGTTGTCATGGCTGTTCTGCCTCTGCATAAAATTTTCTTGTACCTGTTTACAGAAAGCAACAGATTCAATTATCCTTCACCTGTGCGTTTGTGAGAATTTTCATCCTTTCAAAACTCTGCCCTTATTTACAGCTGTTGATTCACTGCATTCTGTGTATTGGTGCAAGATTTAGTGCACCAATACAAGACCGGGGGGTGTAGAAAGCATGCCTAGCTCCCCCTTTTTGAAGTCATGCTATATAAATTTGAAGGTTGTGGGATGGCTGTCAAAAAGTAAATAGCCATTACCACTGATAACATATCTGAAAGTGACGTTTCCATTCTCCCACACCGCAACAAAGAGTGACAGCGTGATGAAGACCACTACTTTTGGCTAAAAAGAGGTTCTGCCTTTTTTCCACTCACACTAGCCCTGTGTCCCTCAGATGACGAAGCTGCATGATCGCTACAGCTCCTGCTGCGCCATGTCATACACACTGCACTGAAGAGCAGTGCAGCATAGTTTATGACAGAAATAGTCACTTTCTCAATTTTATTTTATATTATACAAATGCGTCAACTGACTGTTTTGGTCCAATCATGATCGAGTGATAATCCATCACGTTTATTTTAATAAAACTTAAATTATTATCCTCCCAACTGGATGTGTTGTGTTTAAGCAGTAGTTTACTTCAGGATGGTCACGCTTTGTAAGATTTCTCTTTTCATTTGTTTTTCTGACACTCGGACAGCTTTAGGGATCGCTACAGCACGCAGAAAAAAACTTAATCATCACCAGAAAAACAGGAATCAACAGTCAACAAACACAATGTAAATAAAGCTTCTGTATTGTTGCCTGTGTACAGGAAAATATAGTGACACTGAAGAGTATTTATTCTATATCCTTGATGCCATAAAACTTATTCTGTATTGACAGTGTGTATGTGTGTGTGGAATCACGGATATGAAATGTTTCTCCCCTCAGCTGTGGCTCTGTCGAACAGTTGGAGCTGTTAGCGATCCTGTACTCTCCCGGTCAGTCTACTTATACGGCACTGATATGATGATATGATGCCTCTTCATGTCAGTACTCAATGCAGGCTCTCAGTGCCGCAGAGGGAATAATACTGCTTCAGTCAGACAGAGATGGACCCCTTAAACCTGAGAGGTCTTTTCCTCTTTTCTCTGTCCCCAGCCTCACATCGGATTCCCACAGGTGCCTATTGATTTATGTGCTACAGTGTGTTAGCGCATGCCACTCAAACCCTCTTTACAGCGACACCAGGCCCAGCGCTGCCTTTCAAACACACGCTCCTAATGGAATTTCCTGGTTTTTAAAAGCACCAGCATTCTCAGAGTCACAACACACACACACACACACACACACACACACACACACACACACACACACACACACACACACTCACAAACAACCCAGCGGAATTCCTCACAGGCTCGAGTGCGTTGGTGCCACATTCCCCAACGACAAAAAAGGGGAAAAAGCAAAAAAGGGAAGAGAGAGAGCTCAGAGTATACAAACTGATACTATACATGTATAGTGTGTGTGGCTTCGCTATCAAACCCCTATTTCTGGGGTTCACACTCACACCAGTGTGTGTGTGTGTGGCTCACACTGAGACCCCCACAATGGTTCAGAATTTTGCTGTCACCCTTACAAACATCAGCTAGAGCCGAATAACAAAGGTTATGTTGCGTGTATGTGTGTGTGTGTGTGTGTGTGTGTGTGCGTGTGTGTGTGTGTGTATGTTTGTGTGTGTGAGTGTGTGTGTGTGTGTGTGCATGGAGAAAGAGAGAGAGGGCAAAAAAGAGAACGTATGAGAGAAATAGTGGGAGAGATAGAGAAAAAGACTGTGAAAGACTTAAGACAGAGAAAGAGAGACTGAGTGAGAAAGAAGGCATGAAGAGATATGGAGAGAGAGAGGCTTTTTTTTTTACAAAATGGTTTATTTATCTTGGAAGTCATTTTGTACAAGATTCATGGATTTTGAAAAAACTTGCTTTGATCTGTGTGTGTGTGTGGTGTGTGTGTGCGCGCGCGCGTGCGTGTGTGTGTGTGTTTGTGTTACTATTCAGAGTAAATAAATATTTTTGGAGTGCATTGCCTAGTTTTCTATTTTACAGCCACAATTATCAGACAGGAATATTTCAGTTCAGATTGGAATGTGTTTCTTAGGACATGGAACTGAGCACAAGCAGAAGATGTAAGCACTCCGCCGGCAAGTCTTTGCACTTTGCAAAGCATGAGAATTGCATATGCAGAAGTCCATTTTATAGCCTGACAGAATCACTCTGACAATACCATTAAAACATAAATCTGAACCTGCTGCCAAGATCCTGACGTATAAAGCCTACGTATAAAGAGAAAGAGAGATTACTCAATCTATTCACTTCTATAAGACATACACAGATCAGCCATATCATTAAACCCACCTGCCTAATAGATTGTAGGTTTCCCCGTGCTGCTAAAACAGCTTAGATCCATCGAGGCATGACCTCTGAAGGTGTGCTGTGGTTTTTGACACTAAGAATTTAGCAGCAGATCCATTAAGTTCCATTAGCCGTTAAATTGCCCCTCCATGGATCAGCCTAATGTGTCCAGCACATCTCACAAATGTTAAATTGGATTGAGATCTGAGACCAAGTCAATAATTCTTTGTCATGTTTCTCAAAACACTCCAAAGAGTCCATTTTTTGTCATCCGTGAACACACCACAGCACACAGTGTGAACAGCACGAAATTCTTTGTCTGCATGCGACCCATTCACCAAGTGAAGCAACGGGCAGCCAGGAACAGTCAGTGGTGCCACTAGCAGTCATGGGATTCAAACCCACGACCTTCTGATCACAGGGGCAACTCCCTAACCACTAGTGTGACAGAGCCTCTTCCCGTAGTGCATCCAGGTGCCATCTCTTTCCCAGGTCAGTTACACACACCCACTTGTTGGAGAAAAGTGATTCTTCAGACCAAGACACCTCCTTCCATTGTTCCAAGCTCCAGTTCTGATGACATGGTGTGCATGGGAACAGTGGCTATGCAGCAAGTTGCGATGCACTGTGAGTTTCCCATCATAGCCAGTATTAACTTCCTCAGCACTTTGTGCTACAGTAGCTTTTCTGTGGGATCGGACTACATGGACTCCCCACGCGCATCAGTGAGCCTTAGGCGCCCATGACTCTGTCACCGGTTCACCGGTTGTCCTTCCTTGAACCACTTTTGGTAGGTCGTAAACAACCTACAAGATACACTGTTTTAGAGATGCTCTGACCAAGTCATCAATTGGGTCTTGTCAAAGTTGCTCAGATGCTTGCATTGCCCATTTTTCTTGCTTCCAATACACCAACCAGAACTGACTGCTCACTTACTGCCTAATTTATCGCACCTCTCTGACAGGTGACCATTGTAATGATATAATCAATGTTATTCATTTCACCTGGAAGTGGTTTTAAAGTCAGGGCCAGTCAGTGTAGATGTCATTTCTGAACAAAGACAGCTCCTCCATAATCTCTTCCATTTCCATTGTTACAGTCTGTAGTTAAATAATTGAGGAAGTGAGAGTGCATATGTATGTCTGGTGCAGGAGCGTGGGGGAGCAGGCTGGAAAAGCAGTCTCTGAGGAGAGCCAAGACAAGGGTCTTGTGTGGAATGCACGGCAAAACGATGGATCAGAAAGTATCACCTTCACCAGAAAGCCAATCGCACAGGCTGAATAATAACTGGTTCCGGTGCTTTACATATTTTAATGTGGATATACACATCAATTTTTTCTTTTGTTTCCTCGGTCCCTTATTCATGTCTCACGTTCATATGCACACACATGTATATATTTATATATACACACACATGTATGTTGTTGATGTAACAAAACCTTCTAAGACTTAATATCAACAAAAGTATGATATTTAATGTACAGTACATTATGAGACTTTATTCCATGCAATTCTAAATTCTTTTTCTTATGTTACAATAAAATTGAATAATGTTGATATAAAACATATTACTCGTATGAATGAAAAAAATTATAAAAGTATAATTAAATAAATATACATAATGTTTATATGAAGTTAATGTAATTACAAAACATATTCTGTGTCTGTCATTATTTTTTTTCAAGTTGAAGTAACACATAAATTGAAAGGGACTATTTTTAAGGCTTTTTATTTTTTTATTTAAAATATATTCATATACATACACATGTATATATGTATATATGTATATGTATATATATGTGTGTATATATGTATATGTATATATATGTGTGTGTGTGTATATATATATATATATATATATAAATGAATATATTTTATAATCAGCAGCAATTAAATATTCAGTTTTCAATACGATGTGTTGGTAGCACGAACAACTGGCAAGCATAACAATCTGGGCCAAATTGAGATAGCTGGGTCAGAGCATCACCAAAACAGCAGGTCTTGTGGGGTGTTGCCAGTATGCAGTTGTGAGTACCTACCAAAAGTAGTTCAAGGAAGGACAACCAGTGAATAGGTGACAGGGTCAGGACACTTGATGCACTGCAGCTTGCTGTGTATGGGGCTATGTAGAGTGTTGACCCCTGTCCACTGCCAAGAGCACCTACATTGGAACATTAGAACTGGAAGACGGAACAGTGTGGATGGCTGGGTGCACTTGCGTCACTTACCTGGGGAAGAGATGACACCAGGATGCACTATGGGAAGAAGGCAAGTCAGTGGAGGCAGTGTGATGCAGTGAGCAATGTTTTGATAAGAAACTTTGGGTCCTAGCATCCATGTGGACATTACTATGACATGTCCTTCCTGCCCAAACATTGTTCCTTAATAGCAGTGGACTCTCTCAGCAGGATAATACACCCTGCCACACTGCAAACACTGCTCAGAAACGTTCTGAGGAATATGACAGAGAGTTCAAGGCGTTCATTTGGCCTCCATATCCCCAGAACAAAAGGAGAATACTATCGAAGTTCAAGAAGTCTAAGAAGTCCGAGAAGTCAGCCACATGGTCTTTAGTTGTGGGCACTGAACTGAGCTCCACCTGCTGCTTTTGCAGTACACCGAGCGTGAGTTAATGGCAGGAGATGGGCTGCAAACCCAACATGTGCACAATTACCATTTCATTAACTACTCCAATGAAAATGCATAGGATGTGGGTTTGGGACAGTTTCAGGTAATGTTTCATTGATTCTCCGACTAAAGAGTCAGTTCTCCTGATATTTCAAGGGTCAAGGTAAAAATAGATCGAGCCCACACATTACACACATCGAAATGAGAATGAATTACCACCAGGCTGGCATTTGTTTCTCGGTAAATGGCTGTGGTATTTGCCCTACAGTGAAGGTCTTGTGTTTCACTCAGCATCTGGCTTCAATCCACCATGCAGCCTGCTCTTCCCTCCAGTTACAGCACTGTGGCCAACTGCAGTAGACCTTGGACAAACTGCTCCCTTGGATCACGCAGATGTTCCGTAAAGTGGGTTTTCTACCACAGGTTCTGTCACTGATACAGAAATGGAGATCTAAAAGAGGATACATGTGCTTCTACAGCAGGGTCAAGTAAGGTTTGAACTCGCAATAGCCATAGCCATAAAATTAAAAAAAAAAGATGGTTATTGACTTTACATAACACATGCCTGGAACAGCTGTAATGCCATGTCATGTACCCATTAGAGGAGATGCACTAAAAGACAGGATGAAGGAATGAGGGGAAAAAAGTGATTTTACCATAGGCAAAGCACACACTTCTATAGAATGGACAGAAGGGCGCTGATGTGATCTTACTTTAATAAACATTCACGTACTTGTAGTGGCCAGCAGTGCTTTGGGGGTTTGTTATGTGGAGAAAAAGGAAATGGCCTGGCCAGAGGCAGAGAACTAGACAGATGGAGGTACAACCCCAACACACACACACATCTTTCTCTCTTTTTTCTGTCCCTCTAGCTTTATCTCACTCGCTCAGACTCCTTATTCACCCTTTCTCTCTCTACCTTTTCCCACTGACTCACTCTCTCATGCTGTCTTTCTGTCCATCCTCTCTCTCCCCCCCCTCTCTCTTTCCCTCTCTCTCTCTCCCCCCCCCTCTCTTTCTCTCTCTCTCTCTCTCTCTCTCACTCTCTCCCTCTCTCTTTCTCTCTCTCTCCCTCTCCCTCTCCCTCTCTCTCTCAGGGTGAGTCAGTTCAGCAGCTCAGTTCATGTCGGGACATGCTCCCCAGCAGCTGGCCCAACAGTCAACAGGACCTATTATGCAATCTGAATGGAGAGACAGACAGAAACATTATAGGAAGATGGAAAGAGGGGAAGAGGAGAGAAGAAGAGAGAGAGAGAGATAAGGAGAAAAAGATAGAGAGAGAAAGATAGAGTGAGATTAAAAAAAAGAGAGAGAGAGAGAGAGAGAGAGATAGATAGATAGATAGATAGATAGATAGATAGATAGATAGATAGATAGATAGATAGATAGATAGATAGATAGAGAGATAGATAGAGAGACAGAGAGTGAGGAGTGAGTGGAGAGAGATGCACGGAAAAGCGAAGGCACAATGCAAAACGTGCCTTGATGTGGCCGCAGTATGTGCCCACAGTCTGTGTTATTGTTGCTCAAATTCTAGCTCCTTTTTAGGTGGAGTAGAATTACATCCTTGTAGAATGTTTTGGTGGGGACAATTTTCATGTACCAACACTGCTTTTATTGCCTCTTTTGTCTTGGTCTTGCTGGCTGTTCCATTATTTTTTTGTGACTGTTAAACCTTATACCTCACCAGTTAGCAGGGCCACATGTAGTGCATGATTAGCAAAAAAATGTATGTTAATTTCTGACACATTATGAGCACATATTTTGAGAGCGAGAGAGACAGGAAGAGAGAGGAAGAGAGAGGAAGAGAGAGAGAGAGGGACCAGAATGCAATGAGAGCGAGAGGGAAAAGAAGAAGAGAAAGAGAGGAGCCAGTGATGGAAAGCTAAAAGGGCATAGGGCAAGCTCCACCAATGCAGCCCATCTGAGCAGTCTCCACCCTGTCTGGAGCTCAACACCACAAGACATGCGGAGAGCAGGTGCAGCGGCTCCGTACGGAGCAGCCCAGGAGCGCCGCACATTCCTCAAAACCGTCACACAGCTCTCCCCATTGTCTGGGCCTCAGCACCTTTCACTTCCAGTGCTCTCCAGAAATACAGCACGCTCCCATCTCAGCGGAGCACTCGCTCAGCTGATGCAACTTCTTCCCATCCAGCCAGAGCTGCAGTAACAGGCCTACGACTCATTAGAACTTCCAGAATTTTAAATCTACACCTGCGTTGTAGCTGGCAATCAACTGTTGATCCCAACGTGAGGGATCCTTACCAGATCAATCCGAAGGTGCTCACCCGGTACAGGTTTAAACCTGTGGTTCTTACCTGCGCGTATGGTGTGCTAGGCTAGCAGCAGCCGAAAGCCATCTGCTGGGGTTGGAGAGGCTGGCCTGCCTTAACAAGTAGGCACACTGTCAGGCAGGATTAATGCTCTACCTTAAACCTGAGTTAATAATGAATGGGCTGTTTACTCGTTCAGGGGGGAGCCCATAGATAACAGTGCTCCGAACCCCTCCTTTAAGTGCCAAAAAGATAAATTCTGGTTAAGTGGGGACCTGCCTGCCTGCCGTTTCCCTCCCTTTTTTCCCCACCTCGTCATTACCAACAAAACAAGAGGCTTTAGCCCACTTACCGAAGGGAAAGGTCAAATAACACAATCCTTTTTTTGGTTGGTGTAATGGATATGCAGCTATGTACAGCCTATTCCCCAACCTACACTCCCTCAAGCTTCAGACCACTGGTGGGGTCAAGGCCGCAAAAGCGGATATCAGAGAAGCTAATGAGCGGCTCTCCAGGACGGCCCAGCTGCTGAAGGAGATCTTTATCAGGTAGCTTTGATATCCGCACTATAAACGAAGGAGGCCGTTGTTCTTTGAGCTGATCAGTTGGACCTCACCTTGCAAAAGGTCCCGCTGAGCCTTTTTTGCTCTTAGTGCAAACAGGCCGCTTCAGAACAGCATAGAGGCAGAGGATTCTGCCTCTTGGCTACTGCTGATGCATGCAGAAACCACGGGCAAGGGAGGAGAGAGAGCAGAAAGATCCTTGATAAAGACAGAGAGCGAACAGAAACGTCTTACTCTCCGTTCCCTCTTTACATTCGCCCTCAGTGGGGACTTAACTAATGAGGCCCACCATGCTCCACCAGGACCATCTAAGACAGCCCTTCTCCAACAATTGGTTCCAATGGGTGTACAGGAGCTACTAAAGGGAAAGCTCCCATCAGTCGAGGAGATTAGAAACTAAAGAAATAGATGGAGGACATGAAAGAGAGGGATAACGCGGTGCATTATTTGCCGTTACACGACAGCAAATCTGAGTACATGGCTGAAAAAATGGCGTCAAAAAGCAGTTCTAAATGTAATATTTTTCTCTGAAAGTATCCTGCCTATAGCAAAGCACACTAAATATTAGAAAATCCACATGCCAGCTGTGTTTTTCAGTACAACTGGATTAATAGTTAACGAATCCAAGGAAGTGAAGGATTTTCTCCCCATACATTAATGAGTTGTCCAAAATACAGAAAACTTACAGCAGGGTGTAACCTACCAACCTTTAAAAATGTTCTGTTTGCATAACCAGCAGTCAGGGTGGTGTCTCTAAAGTGATTTCCTTCAGACCTGCCAGTTCAGCCTCAGCTCCCTCAACTTAAATTCACCGCTGTAAATGAATACCTCCCAATTCACCTGCTCTCAGTCACCCTGCCTGACACCACGGGTATAATCTGCCTCTCTGTTTTGTGGCTGATCTGCTCATTTGATAGCACATCTAAAAATGACATTGTTTGTAAACTGGGGTTGGAATTCCATAGCATTCGTCATAAGGGCACAATTAGAAGGCAGCAGAGAGTAACATGGGCGTGTTTCCTCACAAAGGCACTCTGTTCAATAGCAACCGAGTTGTTTTCCTGGCAACCATTCACAAATAAACCATTTGAACACAGAATCGCTCATGGAAAGAGACGAAATTCAGTCTGGGCTCTCGGGTCACTTTTCCAAACATGGATTAAGTTTAGTCTTGGACTAAATTGTTATGTCAGTGCTGAGTCACCATTGAAAGCCTTTTCTAGTTAAGGCTTGGGTTTGATCTGCATCAGGGAAACTGGCACCTAGCGACGTCATGCAGCTACAAGAAACATGCTTGCTACTTCCAATGGCCCTAAATTCTCTCCTTCTAAGAACTTTCGTCTTTTAATTCTCCTTTTTGTCTCTTTCTCTGCTCTGCTGTGCTCTTAAGGAAGACCTGGCAACCAGAATGTGCCTAAAACTGCTAACTTCCCCACTTGCTAGTATCATACTTAAAGTGAACAGGTAATCTCCATGATGGACCCTTCACCTATCCTCTGACTTTTTTTGTTTCTGCGCCAAAGAGGCATATTATTCATATTGAGTATTTTCTATTATTCAGAAGTAAAAGAAAAAGTCCTGCAGTATGTGCAGGGCAGAGCTGGTTCATAGTGGAGAGCCATGTGGCGGCATTTGGAGAACAGCAATGGCATGCCACAGTGTGTCTGCACAGTCTGAGGGAACAAAAGAGCCAGACACTCATCTAATGACTGCCACGCTCTGTGCCACGAATAACTTCTTCCTCGAATCGTGTTCTCCAGCCCTCCCATTTGCCAAACGCTACCAAATAAACCTAGGTCCCAAAGAGCCAATACTCTAAGGCCTACCTGCTGGCATAAATCATTAAAGCACATTCTCCTCTGAGATAATGGGCCAGCTGGCATCAATCTTACAGTACGTTTACTAGGAGCTGCTTCTTCCTTGCTATTTCGACTCTGCCTCATTCAGCTTTGTGCTTTGTAAATGCAAATTTCAGACAATTGACACTTTGGATATTACTAGGCACGGGCTCATTACCCCAGGTGTACAGTGTGCAATAAATACGGTAATTGTCTGAAAGAAATATGTAAAGTGTACTTAGGCAAAAAAAAGAAAATCAAGACATAATTCCTTGATAGTAAAATTAATTATGATAACCCCCAAATTAACATTTTCTCCCCCGTTTTCTCATGACTTAAACATTCACACATTAAAATAAATTAGAAATTGAGGTATAATTGCACTCATTCAGTATGAATAGCCCTTACACACTGTCATTTGCATAAAAGAGCTCGGGAAGTGTGTTTCACAGAGCGACATCCTCCCATGTGTCCAGTGACCTCTGTTATTGCTCTCATTAGCTGGGCAGTCCATGGCCCTCATGTTGAATCTGCTCCAGTATGATTGATGATTCTGCTTTGGACCTGAATGCAAAGTACAGCTTAAAATGAATTCAGTTTAATGCTTAATTTGCCCCTACATTATAAAGTCATCACTATTAAAAGTTTATGATATGGTCAAAATCATTCCTATAAACTTGTTCAAGATACATGACGTGCACGATGTTTATTTAATGCAAAAATAAACTATTAAAGAAGAAAAATGGGGAAGAAAACAAACAGAAACAGGTAAATTAAATTTTAAAAAAATCTGATATCATGACATAATGGAGATGGCATTCCATTAGCTACATGCTACTGAGCAGTTTATACAGTTATGATATAATGGTTGTTGTTGTTTGCATGCTCTCTGTACTCTATAATCATGCTCTCTGTACTCTAATCTATAGTCAATCTGTGATATTTTATTTTATGGCCAGTTTAATCAGACTGCTTGAAGTAATGACAGCCATGCTTACATATTAACAAAAGCTTCTCGTGATGAAACACATCATTATATGAAAACTCCCCAAAAGAGAGAGACTGAGAGAGGAAGGGATCAAGAATGAGAGAGAAAAAGAGAAATTGCTCTTCCCTCTTGTTTGTGTTTTCGTGTCCTCTGTGAAAAAGCATATAAATGTGCAGAGAAAGTTGAGTTGCGATTGAAATAGTAACTGTGTCTGGGGCACGGCGTTGTGACTAACCAATTAACTCTGTCTCGTTTTTTCCCCTGCCTGCGCTGGCGAGGAACAGAGTGGCTCAGTGGCAGAGATATGACTGCTGTCAGGGAGGACATCAAAGAGCGAGGTCTGGGAGAGCTCCTGCTATACCTTTGAACACTGGAAGAGGATTGGAAGGAGAGCCAGTCCTCTGCAGGCTACACAAAGACAGATCACACACTGCCCAGCATCCACAACACACAGCTGCAACACCCGAGCTTTCAAAGAAGCCCCAACTATCCAGTCACACTACAGACATACAGGAGTCACAAGGTAAAGCTCCTGACTCCTCAAAGGCACCTGTAGATCAATGCCTTGAAGTCGTCTCTTCATGCCGATCTGAGATCAGACGACAAGTTGTCATAACAACCAAGGACAGCATTTGGTGGAAACAGATCTTTGATTAACAAAAAGGCAACTTACACTCTTTTAGTACGGTAAGATAAAGAAACATATCCAAGACGCATCACAGATGGTTAAAAAAAGTCAGGTATTTTGAAGAGATTTTACACCATCCTTAAAGAGATTATCCACTGAATCCACAGCTAGGGTTAGCGCCACATGGGGTAAATCTGCAGAGACTTCATTTACATGCTTATAATGGCTGTATATTACAACCTGTAGAATTAACAGTATGTAAATTGGACAAATTCTCCATGACAAGCCAATAAAAACCCACCGTAAACGTCGCACACTGAGCATGTGCCAAACGCAAAGTCTTTCTCTCTTGTAAAGAATGTAATTGGCCACTTTCTCATTAGGAGGGAATGATGATAAGGGTCTCCATTCTCCTTGTCGCTAAGCGACGCAGCAGCCAGTTGGACATGAACGTGGTCTCGGGACCAGAGTTGAGTGCTTCTTACTGGAAAAACTAAAACGGGGAAAAACTGAAATGGACAAAAGCCCTTTATTCGGCGGGGTCCACTAATAGTCAAGGTGTTGCTGAAAATGAAGAGCAATCAGAAAGACTTAATAGCTATACTGGACACTAAATTGATTCTATAACTGCATATGACCAGGGTCCGCCCCTTTGGTCAATTACCGCTGTTGCTGTTGTTTTAGTGTTTCCTCTTTCCCTTCCTACATTAATTATACTTCACACTTCTGCAGTTAATTGTTCAGCAGTGGCAGATCCGCCAGGCCCCAGCTGAAAGCTTGAAGATGAGAACTGTATGTGTGTGTGTGTGTGTGTGTGTGTGTGTGTGTGTGTGTGTGTGTGTGTGTGTGTGTGTGTGTGTGTGTG
>JBBJLS010000128.1:9948000-9967816 GCA_037577275.1 Bryconaethiops microstoma
TGTGTGTGTGTGTGTGTGTGTGTGTGTGTGTGTGTGTGTGTGTGTGTGTGTGTGTGTGTGTGTGTGTGTAGGTCCAGCTAGGGGTCTCTAATATGATTTTATCTGCACTGGACTGTTAAGCCCAGATGGGACTCCTCCATATCCAACTCATTCTTTACAGACACATCCCTCATCATTATAAACACTATGTCTCAACTCTCTCTCTTTCTCTCTCTTTTACTCTCTCACTCTACACAGTGCTCTGTTACCTAATCTGTACATACTGAAACAAGCCCTCTGCTCTTCCTCACCGAGCTCATTTTAAAGGCTCAATAAAAGCCATTGTTACACTTCAAGGCCATTCACCCGAGCGTAACCTTGCTGGTTTCTTATAAACCCGAGCGCAGGGCTTTCGTGCGCCAAACTTATTTGTTGCCATTATTCTGGTACAAATCATTTTCTCCTCTTTTTTGGCTTTATCAGCCACTGACTCATGAGACAATTATATCTTGATGCACCTCAGAGGGAACAGTAGCACTTTAGCATCTCCAGCAGTGGGATTCCTGATAATAATCTTCTCAATTTTAATTGAAAGGGTGCAGGGAGGATGCTATGCTGCTCTCCACGATATTAAAGCGAAGACATAAATCCAATCATCTGTGCTCAACCTGATCTTTTTAATCATCCAGCAAATTTGTACGAGGGAAAGGGGCTGAAGTGGGCGATGGTGTGTGAAACAGTTTATTAACACGGCCGATTATCAGGTTAAGCAGAAGGGAGAGACGAAATAACGTGAGCTGGCAATTTGCGGGCACGGTAATCTCTCATCCTGCTGCATGTGCGCAGCCAGAGCCGGCCGTGGACTCCCAGGCTTACAATAAAGGGGCATGATGGCTCAGGTTCGCCAATTAAACAGATAATTATGCAAATGTAGCATTTACTGAGTCAGCGAGTGGGCAGCGCAGGGTTGGGGGGGGGGAGGGGTGGGGGGGTTGCAGAGGGGCCGGCGGCCATGGAGTCTAGAATCTCCTCCAATAGAACCGGAACGCCCACCAACCACCTTAATTTAATTACTCAACATCAAACGCCGAATGTCAGCGGGCACCGTCAGGCTGACAGTGGCCATAAGCATTTAAATGTCACTTAACATGCAGGCCCCGCCCACTCTGTCATCCCTGATAGGGGAAGGGGGAAACGGTCATACATCACGGACTGCCACTGTCAGTATTACACACAAATGGGGAGGGGGCATGCAAAACACTATTTTCCTATTGCCATTGTCTCGCCTCAACACAGCTGTTAAATGAGCACAACAAATTTGGCAAATATCCTATTTGTCCGACACAGCGCTCCCTTTGGTGTTTTCTGTAAACTGTCACTCGAAAATTGCCTGCCTGTTGACGATGCTGTTTTAATTGATCTCGGATGAAACGAGACTCATTAGTAATGAGGAGAAGAGAAAGAGACGGTCGTTTTGCTTTAAAAGCCCTGCTGCTTGCAGCACTCTCAGCAGAGGAACTCCAAGTATCTCCACACGCAGTCCACTCTAAAATGCAAATGTTATAGAGAGAGAGAGAGAGGGGCTGACAGGATTTCAATACAGCTCTGTTTAGAGACAGTGAGACGAGGATTCTTGAGGGAGTGAGATCCTTCTCAAGGGATCAGCGGGTAGAGCAAGAGAATAGCAAAGAGGTTCAGTGTCTATCTGACTACGTCAGCACCATCTCACTGGCAGATAAAGAAAGAGACAACACTAGCTGCCCTAAACAGGAGACTAAACTCCTGGTTTATTACTCAACCGTTCATCTTAAAGGGGCCATATTATGGATAGGCTCTTTTTCAAAACCGATAAGCTATGAAAACATGTTATCATTACAAAGGGTATAATTCAATCCAAACTGTGAATGCAGTCTATATAACCACACGTTTTATTTGCTTAATAAAATTTCAGCAGAGAGATATTAAGACTCATATGTATTGTTTGTATGTATTGTGCTTCAAAAGAGGAGAACATTTCATTACAACATATAATTATTACTAAATGATTAGATTTTACTCAATTAAGATACATTTATAACCCTACAGAAGTGAAAGTGACGATTCTGTCATACGTGAACACACCACAGCACACAGTGTGAACAGCACAAAAGTCTTCCTCTGCATTTAACCCATTCACCAAGTGAAGCAGCGGGCAGCCAGGAACACAGCAGCCGGGGAGCAGAGTGTGGGACGGTACCTTAGAGGTGCTTAGCAGTCTTGGGACTCAAACAAATAACTTTCTGATCGCAGGGCGAATGCCCGAACCACTAGGCTACCAGCTGCCCCAAGGACAACAAAGAATTAAGAGTGGTTAGAAAATGCCAAGGATCACAAAATCATGGCTGCTTCAGTACATGAAGTCATGGAAATATTTAAAGTGGACCTGCAAACTGCATGTATGCCTACACTTCAATTCCTCACTCATAAGTTTAGAACTTACATATTAGCTTGACCGTAGTTGCTGAATCATTTATAGCAGTTACTGAATAATGTCTTAATTTTAAAATTGGAGTAATATGGATGCAGATTATGAGGGTCAAATGAGGCAATGCTAGTTGCTCGTAGTTAAATGGCAGAAGGGACAGCTTGGGCAGCCACAGTGGCATTAGCTGCCACAGCAGCAGCAGTGCCTGCAGCAGCAGTGGGCCTGGCATTGGCTCTGTTCAGAGACCCAGCTCCATGGAGCACACTTCAGAGGCCGGCTCACAGTTATCCATCCAGCCCCCAGCATGCAGGCAGCAGAGTCTGCGCTGCACTCAGGGGTGAGCCCAAGCATGTGGCCTCACCACAGAGCCGCTTTACAGCCTGCTGAGGCCTGAACAAAGGCTCCTCTGACCCGGCCTGCGCTGGCCCCAGAGGGGCTCGGTTAGGGGTCACATCTGAGCCCTGGTCTCCAGACAGAGGGGGTCAGTGTTGGGCAGGTAGGGGGCCGTGAGGCGGCTGGAGCAGTGAAGGTGAGCTTAGGCCTGCGCTGTTTGCTCCTCAGCGAGTTGCAGAGGGCTGGCTGCGCCTGCGGAAAAAGCCACAGCGCGTCTGACATGTTTGGATTGGAGGGCACGAGGGCCTGTCCACAAAGCAGCACTGCTCCATAGAAACACAAGGACGAATGGCCTTAGCGGAATACAGCCTTCTTCCTCAAGTTTAATGATGATCGCTGCACCTTTGCGTGCTGTGTTGCCTAGCTGCAGCAGTGGAGGTGGTAATTACTCCGGGCACTAAGAGTTATTTAGTAACACACCAAAACCCTCTCATTCCTTCCTCATGTTGTCATGGCTATGCAAATGGCCCCTTTTTATGGCACAGCCTTTTCTTTTCTTTCTTACTTTTTTTTTTCTTTTTTTTTTAAGAGAGTTGCGATAGCGGTGCGAGTAACAGAGGGTGGCAGTGTAATCTCTGGCATCCCCTGCCTCAAATGTTCACACACGTCTCTCATAGATTCTAATCAGCGATGCTTACCTGCTGCAGGGGGAATAAAGGTGTCAGGATGTGTGTCATTATTGCACGTGTCACGCAGAAAGGGGCTGATATAGGCCGAGCTTCACACCCTGACACTACGTCACACACTACGTCTTGTAAAACTGTCTTTGTGGGATATTTCCAGTGTCTCATGTATTACTAGAACTAAATACTGCTATGCCTTAACTCACACCTAAACTTAACCATCACCACATCAGCCAACATGTCTTCTGGTTCTTTTGGTTTTACCAAAAAACTGCAGTCCTGGGAGTGGGCTAATGTGGCAAACATATAACATCGTGGTACTTTTAAACATTTTAGGGATATATAATATGAACCATTGTTGTAATCAGTATTTTTATTTAGAAGATCAAAAAGCCATAGGTTAACCTGCAAAATCAGTATTTAACAGTAAAATATAACATTTTAATTATAGAAAGAGCTTAACTAGATGCATCGTATTTCATTTTTTGAAGCTTGATAGTGAGTGCCACATTTAAAAATACGATAAAAACTATGAATACAGTCATTTTTATTCAACTTTTCATACACTGCACTGCAGTAAATCTAGTTCAATTCTGCTCTCTTTGTAATGAAACAGGCATTTGGTCAGCGCTCCGAAAGTAGTAATGATATCCACGGTATGCTCAAATAAGCATACTGTGGCATAATAACAATATTATTTAGTCAATATTTAGTCATACTGCCCACTTCTGTAGTGAACAGCCAAACACTGCCATGTTCATCTGTCTTCATGGGAATATTTGCCTCTAACAAAGAGTTGAATACATGAAGTACCTGTATGCACACACGCGCACGCACACACGCACGCACACACACACACACACACACACACACACACACAAAGAAGTAAACACTTCGGAGTGTGTAATGACGCAACTGTGGTGGTTCTGTCCTCACACAAATGTTTGAGCTCAGCCTTTTCTCTTTCTATACAGCGCTGAGGGAGAGCTTATGAAAGTCAGCAGCACTACACCTCTATTTGATCTCTTATTGAATGGAGGGGCACAGGACAGCTTAGGACTGCTCCCCAGATACACAGCTAAAGCAGAGGCAGTGGAAAGGAAAGGGGGGTTTAGCCCATTTTCAGTAAACCTTAACAAAATTGAATAAATGGAAGCCAGGGCCTTTGTGCAGATTTACTAAGGAACAATCCTGAAGGTCTTTTGTCTTTTCACTCTGTTCTCATAACAAAACCCAGTAAACATTTTCTTAGAACCGGAAAAAAAAGAAACTTTCTTAACCTTAATGTACATTAACGCAACAAGACTTTAATGCAAGCTATTTTGAATTTCTATCGGTCCGTTTATCACACAATGTAGAGGCCATTTGGTTGTTAACAAATGGTATGAAAACATTTTGATATGACAGTTGTATTTTGATATATTGGACTTATGTTACATGCGCATGTGTATTGCACATTTGTACATGCCTTACAGGACTGCAGCCTCTGAAGCCTCCTTTACAGTTTTGCAGTGGTTTGCTGAAGCCCTTTGCTGAAGCCCTTTGCTATTACCTGGGTTGTAGTAGAGAAATGAAGAGGCTACACGGTTAAGCAACAGACTGATGCACACTGTAGAGGGGATTTCTGGTATTAATAGCTGCTGCGGTTGCGCAGGCTTTGGTTGGGAGACTCTCGTTCTCAAACAGCCCCTCCTGCTGTGATAATCCGTATTTTGTTGCAGTGGATGATTACAAAGCCAGCAGTGTTGCGCTGAGACAGGCCTTCGCCTGATGCAAGAGAATAGACGACACAGCACTAAAAGTATCAAGAGCAAGAATTATGCTCTGACGTTTCTGCCAGTGTATTAGTTACACCGGCAGTGTTTCGGTTTTCACATACAATTAAAAGGTCATGGACTTTTCACCGAGAATCCGTTTTGCTTTTTTGTGATTTCAATGTGGGGAAAAGAGCTCTCATCTCATAAAAGGACTCCGACAGATCCAGCACCGACCGGAAACCCTGTCCTAATTGACCGGTCCCTAGAATATAGTGTAATCACAGTTAAAGGTGCATTCATGAAATCTATTCTTGAGTGCCCCCTCTAGTCACAGCTAGTGGCTGTTCATCTCCGCGTCAGTGGGACGGTGTCGGCAGGACGAGGGCTGGCTTCTGCGACAGCAGAGCGGGTCACGGCGAGCTTTTCCACCAGGGCTTTCTTGCGAACATCCAAAAAACGGCCGCCACGAGACCCTCATTAGGGAGGACCCAAGTCGGGGAGCATGAATTATGCAGAGTTCAGAACACTGGCCAGCGTCTCAACATCCTCCCGCGTGTTTGATCTTTTCAAGTTTAGCACACACTATTTTTTTTTTCGGCATTCATTTGGTGGCGTTGAACGAAGCAAGCTTCATTTCTTTTTTTATATCTTTTTTTTTTTCCTGTTGAATGCACATGAGGGGCATCTGGAGCAGTCAACTGCCACTTGACGGGTACAGTATAAATATGGGAAACGTTTGAAGAGGAACCCAAAAGACTAATGCAGCCCCAAACTCTTGCCACTGGTTTATCAGCTAATGAGAAGCCGGCCCTGCTCTTTGGCATCATAAACATTTCGCTAAATATATTCCAAAGCCCGCTGGCAAGCATCTTGAGATTTTCTCTGCTCATCTTCTCCCCCACTATGCTCATCTCATTACTAGAAAGAGTCAGGAAAGAGCACAACTGAACTTCAGGACAGGACAGCGAACCGTGCCTTGAGCAGGCCTAATCATTACAATCAACCCATTCAGTGGCAAAAAAAAAATGGTCACTAATGGATTCAAAGCAACGCAATGAGTGTGAAATAGTATTTCACGGAGGTTAACAAATGATCCATTGTTTTGAGGTAAGTCCGGGACTGAAATAGCATTGTTGAATAGAGCAGGAAGAAAGTTCAGTGTGTCCTAGGAGTAGTGCATGTGAGCGTGGAGTGTACAGAGCCAGCGCACAGGGCAGATAAATAAGTCAGGCTGCCTATGTCCAGCCTATCCTCAGAGGAGCTGAGCTGTGTGCTGTCAGCTCCAGTCCGTTCGTCTAGACGAAGAGGGATTCTGGAGAGAGAGCTTTCCTGTGTCATACAGGAACCTGTCTGAGAGGAGCTCACCTCCACCACCACAACAGCCATTAATCAGCACCTCTCCCTATCACTCAGCCAACGTTCAGAAGTCCATTCAGCGAGCGGTCAAGCTGACATCCTCTGCTCCTGCCTGCCACTGTGAAGTAAAATCCCAATAAATAAACAACAGCACACTGCCCATTGTAGTCACACAAAGACACAGTCCATTCAAGAAGGTCGACTGATGTGAATCGAGGCTAAATTGGGTTGGGAACTCACTCCCCAACACAGATAAACATCTACACAGCCGGGAAAGTTTGGCTTAGACTTGCTGAGACTCACCCAACACACAAAAACTCATTTTTTTTACTCCATATGAATTAGGGTCATGACACAATATTTGTCATTTTGGTCCTGCACTCCAGCACACTGAGGTTAAGGTGTAGAACCCCAGTTTCAATTTGAAAGTATTTACATATTTTTAGCGAAGAATACAGTAAACATACATCTACATCCTATTGTCTTTTTTTTTTTAAAGTTTCCTAATTAGTGGGTTAGGCTTATGAGTCAAGGCAAAAAGTATAATTTACACCGCACGGAGGGTGTCTTCACGCCTGCGTATCTGTTTTAGAGGTTGTGTTTAAGCATCCACAGAAATTAGGCCTGAAACAATTACTCAGCATTATTGATAAAGTCGTCGATAAGGAGCTGCCTGACAAAACTGTTGCTTTTTGGTTTACATTTTCAAAGCAACATCCACCCTAGAGTGAGTGAATGACCACCTGAAGTCTCCTGAATTCTGAACCTATGTGGGAACAGCTATGCCTGAAAGTTCTAAAAATAAAAGTTCAAATGTTAAATCAGCTAAATGATGCTATAATGTCTACATAGTTTATTATTGTATCACATATTTGCAATTGCTTATCACTAACAGTAGCTCTAAATTGTGGGCAGACACTGTCAATCCCTTTTGCCTTCCTAACTAAAGATTTTTGGAGAACCATGAGCAGTCTTGCTCTGGCACGAACTGTTTCGACAACTTAATTTTTAAGAGTGCATAAGTAATTAGTAACTATCTACAGATAGCCAATCATTTGCTCCACAGTAATATAGAATCTTTCACTGACCTCTAGCCACATTTAAGTCTAAAGAATCACACGTCCAAGTTAGAACAACTTAAAGAAACAAGGAAGACTATAATGGACAGAGATGTCAAGTTGAGCTCTGTTGAAGGGCAGACTAGCCTACTTGTGGTATGGGCAGTCATCCCCTTAAGTCATTTAGCTTTAATTTCCACATCTGATAGCACAAAGAATGGTCCCTGTAATAGGGATAAGCTTAACATTGGCCAGAGCTAAAAATAATAAGGCTTCCAATGTTAAGAGACCAAGGTTTGTTCTCCCAAGTCATTAGCTGAGATCCCCATTACCGCCTTCCCTATTCCCCAACACACGCCAGCGCTGCCGGAGCACTGGTGCATTGGGTGTTCCTCCCTTCAAAGTCACTCTCAAGAGTTTGAAGCCTTGACCGAAATGGTGCCTTTCAAGGAGCAATTACTCTGTGGACTGAATACAGCGACTCAGACCATGTACATCCAGGAAAGGAGCAAAACTCGCTGTAAAAATATTGCAGTTGCTAATCGCAGGTTCACAACTTTCTTATTACACACAAATCAATAAGAGCTAAAACAGGTAAAAATAATGAGTGTCTCTTGTACAGGGTTTGTAAAACTGTGTTTGTGTGCATACTCAGATCTGATACAATATAGACAAATGTATTTTTAAGAACATAAAGGACCTGCCAAACACCTACTATAATCTTAAGCTTTAAATAAGCGCCTCGCAACTGAACAGCTTGCGACGCCAGACGACAATCAAACCCGACAAAACAGAGAGCAGCACAAAGCAAATTTTGCCTCTGAACGCCGTTCATGGTATTACCTGCACTTTCAGTAGTGCCTGCTTGTTTGCCTCCTACTTAGTTTGCTAGGCGCCAAATACATAAACTTCATAAACAAGTCTTCCACGCCGACTATTGACTGGAATAAAGCTAAAAAGTTCGCAGCTATAAAAGTGATGTATTTGACAGCAGCATTTCATCATGTGTTGTAGCAGCTCCCAGAAACGCGGTGTTACCCAGCGGAGCCCAGAGGGGGCTTCTGTATCTCCATGATAAACTCATCCTGCATGATTTATTAACTAGCAAATCACACCGTTCTCCACAGCCAGTGCGCGGAGCAAAAAGCCTCCGGATCCCCGGTAAACTTTACAGGTAGGACAGACAAATATTTTCAAACTTTGTCAAACTCATTAATAAACTTCAAATGGTAGCTTTAGATAGCTGTAGAGCGGCAGATTCCAGATACTGCCTCACTGAGACTAACATACACAGGAGTTTTATACAGAAAAGTAGCCAGAAAAGTAGCAAAAATACAGAACGATCATTTCCCTGCGTGGCCAAACCTTGCATTGGATCTCATTTGTCATATTGCACCAAGCACAAATGCACACACATACAAAAGAACATTCACACACACAAATGTACCAGACTTTGTGGGCCCTGCAAGGTGTATCTGTACAAGTCACTATTCTTTGATCAATGTATCGTACCACATTCGCTCCAGAGGGGGCTCCAGCCCAAAGTCACCTTGGCAGGGCTGATCTGAGAAGGAGCTGTCTTATCACACACCAGTATCAGTTCATTCTTCAAAATGTCCATCTGCCACTGCAACTGAAGGTCTTTCGTGTGTGTGTGTGTGTGTGTGTGTGTGTGTGTGTGTGTGTGTGTGCTCAACCTTACAAACTTTACTGCCCATGGCCATCAGAGAAAGAATTATAACTCTTGTTACTGTGCTGAAATGCACTTTCCCTGTTATACTACTCAATTATAGTGAAAACTGATGTGTTTGTCTCTACTAATAGCATTTTATTTAACCCTTTTATTAAAAAAAAAACAAAAAACAAAAAAAAAAACTTTTTTTCACAAATAACAGGCTTAGGACATTTAGCCAGTTATCTAGTAAATCTCAGCTTGATGGCTTTTGCTTTCTAATTCTATTTTCATTTTATTTATTGTGGAAAAACAGTCACGACAGTTCCTCATTACACCTAAAGCTCTTGCGTGCGCATTCTAATGTGTCTTGTTTTGCTGGTTGGAACTGAGTTAAGTGAACACTTGGTTACTTAGATAACCGATAAAGCTTAAATTTTCAGACATTATTTCTGGCGAATACGCACTTAATTTATAAATCTTCCATGCCGACTATTGACTGGAATAAAGCAAAAAAGTTCGCAGCTATAAAAGTGATGTATTAAAGTATGTCAAATCATATTAAAGTATGTCAAATAATATTAAAGTATGTCAAAGAGATTCCTCAAGTTGTTTTTCAATAAAAAGACTGCTTGCTTTTTTTTTGTTTTTTGGTTTTTTAAACGAAAAGTCCCATAACCTACAGTTTTCTTGCATTTTCCACACTTACATTCATCTACAGCATTCATGTGTAGATCTACAGCATTTTTTTCATGACCTTTGTCTTTTATTCTTTAGAATTAAACAGATTGTTTTTTGTTTTTTTTACTGTGGCATTAAAAATGACAAGTAAATGACCTCTGTAGTGGCTGTAATGCGTTGTGCCTGTGTTCTGCTAGTCTGAACAGTATAGGCTGAATAGTTGAACATATGGAAATGCTGTGGTGACATCATGAACACAGTGAATTCAAACCAGGCTGTTTCTCCAGCTTAATCTCTATATTTGGATTGTATGAACTGAGAATGGAATGGCACATTTGAAACTTTAACGGTGTTTATATGCCACATTAAATTCTTTCATGAAATATGATTTCCCATGAAATGGACCCTTTAATTCTTCTACTTCATATTCAAGTCCATTATCACTGCAGTAAAAGTACTTTTACTTCATTTTTAGTTCTCTTTCCAGCCTTTCCAAACTTGGGTGCCACCATACACCACACCATTTTTCTCCTATTTGTCTCCAGGCCCCCCTCTCCCTCCGTCTCTCTCTCTCGCCCTCTGTCCCTCCCTCTCTCTCTCTTTTACTCTCTGTCCTCCCTCTCTTAAACTTTACTGACGTGATGAACACGGACAGACATGTGCTCTGGAACGTTCTCTCAATTCATGTAAATCTCTTGCAGCTTGTAAAAAGAGCAACACTCAGTCACACACATCACATTAGATTGTGCCGGCGGGTGAAATATATCAATTATGTAATAATCTTAATGGCCCAAACAGTCTGGCAAACAATATCTCGATCACGACTCACTTGTTTGAGGCCACGGTAAGACTGAGGAAGAATATCAATCATGGCACGTAATACAAGTGGTGACAGAAAGTTGCCATGCCGAAGCATAAATTACCCCATTGAGAGGAAAGAATACAAAATCATTTCCTGAGCAATACGTAACAGTGGAAATGTGGCAGGTTTATGTAGCGGTGTACTTTATCTTAAACAATACAAGCAAAAGAACACATGCGCCTCAAAAGTTCTTTCAAAAGATTACATGATATATTACATGATGTTTAGGATTTGTTTTTCTATACAACTCCATATATGTATATATATATATACATATATATATATATATATATATATATACACACTGTATATTCATGTGGTTTGGGGTACATTTATAGGCTCCTTGACAGGCAAAAGGAAACCACAGCGCGGCACAATGATGAATGACGCTCATGGTAAATCTGTCTATGCAACTCACAAGGATGCTTCCAAACTGACACATACATATTATCAAGGGAAAATGGTACACCATAATCAACTACATATGTCTCCTCAGATCTGGCCTACAGATGACAGGACTGAAGGAGCATCCAAGCCTATTCACTGCATCTACAAGACGGAAAAGAATATGGATTGTGTAAACGAGGTTTAAGGCTCTGCCTCTGCTGTAGCCGTTTAATGTGTCACCAAAAAAAAACAAAAAAAATGCGTTCTTTGGAAAAAAACATCCCACTATTATGTACTGTTACAAATGCAGAATTTATATGGTGTACTGTGATGTGCTTGGCCGAATAAAGAAAGCAATGACAGATTAAAGTAATGGCACCGTATCCACCCTGGTGCTGAAGCATTACTCAAACGTTTTCCATGACGACGGGAGGTAAAAGTTGTTAAGGCACGCTGACAGCTTCTTCTGCCCGCACTTCCATGTTGTTGCTTTTTTAACCGTCTTGTTGGCTGTGATGGTGCGAGCGGCCACCCAGCCAAGTGAAGCAGGAGAGGCCTGCCAAAGATCTGTCTGGCATGAGGCTCGCTCCTCTCCTGCTGAATCCGTCTCCGCTGTGGAGGAGTAAAGACCTCAGGCCATTATTGTACCCGAACTCTTTACTTTGACTTTAGTCTAATCTCAGCCTCTCAGGTGACTATGACTTTGACAAGAAGTAGCCACAACACTGAAGAGAGCCACTGCGTCTGCAGAAACTTTACATTTCTCAAGTATGGTCGACAAGCTAGTATCCTCCCACCGATTTCCTCTATTTTTGCAGATTTGTCACATTAAAACGGTTTCAAATGCTCACACCAAATGTTATCTGAGACAAGGAGAACGTGAGGAAAAACAAATCACAGTTTTTAGAAGATCATTTTATTTGTTAAGGGAGAAGGTTTTATAACACAGAAGTCATTTAAACTTAGTAATTGGTTTTGCCACCTTTAGCAGCAACAAATGCAACCAAACACTTGCTATACCCAGAGATCAGTCTTTCACATTGCTGTGGAGGAGTTCAGCTCCACTTTGCTTGAATTAAGCATCGGAGGACTTTTGAACATGAACTGCCGGTTTAAGGTCCTGTTCCGGCAGAGGGTTCAAGATAAGACATTCACTAGACCACTCCAAAACCTTAATTTTGTACTTTTGAGCTATTCAGGGGTGGGCTTGCTCGTGTGCTTCAGATCATTGTCTTACTGCAATAACACATCTGCTTCAGATCATTCACTGATGACCGGCCACTCTCTGCAGGATTTTGCTGGAGATGAGTCGCCACTCCAGGGAAGATTCCATTTTGCCTGTTAAGAGGTCTGCTCCTAACTTTGTACTGTCCAATTTCTGCCATGACAAAGCACATTTCCCACTTGTAGGACTAATAAAGGTTTATCTTATCTCATCTCTTATCTTTTAGCCTATTTCACATTGCTGGAAAGCTTCTATTCAAGTGGTGTTTAAGCGTTGACAGTGATCAAGCTTGTCTACTCAGTATCTGGTCTACTCAGTATCTGGTCTACTCAGTATCTGGTCTACTCAATGCCAGTTATCAATTAAATTTTGTTGGTCTGTTAACTGCGTAACTAGGGGACTGTTACTGTTTTGGTGGTGTTGGTGATAACTTGCTTCCTTTAATAGGTACAATTAGTTTGTGTGTAAGGTTTTAGTGTCACAAATATGCAAAAATAAAAGAAATCAGGAGCATTTTGTATTTTACTGCAGGCAATAAGCATGGTGACATTTGGTACAAACTATCTAACTATCTAGGTTTCAGAATCACATTTACATTTATAGGAAGAAGAGAAGATATTTTATTATGTTATATATTATTTTATTAGACAGTGTACCACATATAGACTTTACTTGAACAGGCCACCCTGGTACATTAACAGCTATCAAAGCATACGTGTTGACCTGTTTCAGCTTTTTCATTTTTCTTTTATTATCCACCCAAAAAAAAAAAACAACGGCATTTGCGATCGAAAAGCCAGTGAATGATCTCGCCTCTCTGTGTCCCTCTCAAACCTGCTGGTTCTGTGATCACAAAAAGGGTTTACTGACAACTGCACATGTTCGGCAGAGAGACACAGACGCTTTTACATTCAAAAACCTTCTCCTTATTGCATCATTTTTCTCTGACTTTGGTAGTAGGTTCGAATTCTATGAAAGAAAGTGGCAACAATGCTGCATTGGCTCCAAGAGTGTTTTCAGCACATGTAATATTGTCCATTTCAAAACATATCCTGGCTAAATATGAAAAAGATTATAATTTGGGTTATGGCAGTTAGAAAGATATAGACGTAATTCAGCTAAGCTGAGACCGATATTTTGTCCCGCATTTACTCAGAAGATGAGTATGCAACAATATTTTAAAGAGAATAGTGTGAAGATGAGGAAGACCTATCAAATATCCCCCCCATCATCCCAATCATTATGTCTCCACTACACGCCATCTCTTTCCGCTGGCTACCACCACAAGCATATTTCAGACTCGTGGGAAACACTATAAGACAGTTATGATTTGAATTTAATGATAAGTTACTGCTGAACACAAAAAAAACAACAAAAAAAAACACACAATTTTTCCATGTTTTTTTTAATCATTTCTTCTCTAAAAGACAGACATGCTGATTCAAATATGCAGACACGTTAGATGGCACTGATCTTATACCAGGCATTGGTATGGTGCCAAAATCAACAGAGAATGCTGAATAGGATATGGAGTGGGTGTGTGGGTGGGTTGAATTCGATCCAATCCCGTAACAACTTTAGCTTGAAATATCATATAGTCACACTGTGATGTCATGTTGATAGCTGTGGATTTCGTCTTGTGTGGGAGCAGATAGTGCACTTATCGAGTATATCAGGAGCTTGATGTTTAGGTATGTGCGGATGCGATTCAAAGACAAAGCTTCAGCTCACGCAGCACGAAGATACTTAACACAGTGATCTAAACGGAAAAGGAGAAATCATAGACTTTTGATATTGGTCATGCAAACAAGTATACAGTTCTTAATTTTCTTGGGGTTTTTTTTTTTTATTATTGACTGAACCATGTTCAGAGCAGCTGTAAAATCCTCATTATACTGAATATACAAGTCATTTGCAAAGGTTTGGGCACCCCAAGTTAAATGACATGTTTTGTTGATTGTGAAACTCAGTACATGTTCTCATCAGGGAACACACATCTGCACATTCTAATGCACAATTACTGTTCATTTGCTAAATTTAAGATACTGTTAAATGAAAACATAAAATATGAAATGTTTTTATATCTCGTGTTTTGTTTCATCTAGTCCTGTAACAAATCTAGCTTGAACAACCACAGTCATACTGTATGATATGCTGTTAGCTGTGTATTACTCCCTGTGAGGTATTGGAGTGTTTGAGTAAACTGAACACGATTCATTTAAAGTGAAGAGCTTCAATGAGCAATTTCTCATTGTAAAGCTTCATAGTTTTTTAAAGAAAACAAATCAGATTGGCTGTGATATGGTGTGTGTTTCTCTGCTTTTCTCCCTACGACCGCTGGGATTGGCTCCAGCACCCTTGCGACCCTGGTCAGGGCTAAGTGGTTCAGACGATGGATGGATGGATATCAGATTGGTATAAGTATCGACGGATACTGAAGATTTCAATATCGGTCTCAAAAGAAATGCTGTTATCATAGTAGAATGCAAATCAAATGCATTTTATTATGATGTAACTACGCAATTAGCCATGCAATTGAAATATATCATAGTGTGTTATATAATGTGTTTCACGAGAGTAAGAAGGAGCTCTAAAAGTACCTAAATGGGGAAACTGCGCAGTTACATAAACCTTCAGGATGCATGTTCTGCCACAGCTGAGTATTCTGTACGAGGACAGTGGCGGAGGAATGGGTGGAGGAATGTTCATAAACACAGCTTCTCCACACATTCCTTCATGTCCAGTAGCTGTTTCTTTCCTCAAACAATATGAGGAAAAGTGAGGCATCAGTGTGTAGCGGAGAACAAAAATAAAGTTCTCCGTGGAATAACAAACTTTCTTGTAGCCGTGTCTCGGGTGACCCTCTCCTCTTTTTGCTCTCCCCTTGCCTCCCTCTCCCGTCCCCGTCCCCGTCCCCCTACAGCACCCCACCCCCCTGTTCCGCCTCTCTTGTGCCTGTCCCCCAGCTGCACTCAGAGGAGTAATGGAGTGAGCACTTTCCGGCAGTTAAAGAAGACAAAAAAACGCAGCGTTTCTCAATTGTTCTCCGCAGCAAGATTATCCCCGGGGGGGGCGAGCCGGGTAACCTCACAATGCTTTGGTTTTCGAATTTAAAAGAGTGCAGATTAATAAATCATAATCCCCAAGTTACTACGACAACCCAGGACTCCTCCGTCACCTTTTTTGTGTCGGATCTCGCACCCGCGGATCCCGTGGGGCCAGGCACAGCCAGGCATTTAAAGAGCCGCATACACGGCTGAAGAGGAAAACAAACAGGTGGCGCAAACCTCAGCGGGCCTCTGGCAGCGCTCCGCTCTGAGACTACCTCACTCTATATCCTATCAAACAATAGCACAGGGGCTGTAGCTAACCCTCTTTCACTGTGTATCTCTCTCTCACTCTCTCTAGCTCCCTCTCGCCATGTTCAGCCACCTCTGGGAGATCAGCTCCAGGTGTTCATTGACTTGCATGAAGCCTGAGCTAAGTTCTCACGCTTCTGCATGCTTTCTGTTGGAAAAAAGTATTGATCCATGGTACTTAATATGCCTATGACGCTCCTCGCTCCTGATGATAAATATATATCTCATTAGAGCCTGAGAAAAAAAAAAAAAGCTATTTCCAATACACAAATAACATACTGTAGATAAAATGTTCAATAGGGACAATCCATATACTGACACAGGCATTTTGGTCACAACGACTGGCCGACACAGCGAATAGAGATACGGGGTGAGGAGGGAGGGATATCAGGACAAGACAGGGTGAAAGAAGAGCGAGAGAATGTGAGGGAAAGAGAGAGCAGAGTGAAAGAGCGCACTGCCTTTACCCAGGAGCCTGTGCAGCCAGCGCTCGGAGGTGCAGGGCTAAAAGTGAGGTGCTGTCGTTTTCAAGGACACCCCATATCCCTCGGTACTTGTTGAAGAGGAGGAATATTATTAACCCCAATGGCACAGCCTTCCATTTCTTCCATGGTTCAGAAGCAAAAACCGTCAAGCCATTACATTACTGTGTTTCTGTGAATGGCAAAAGCTAATTTGACTTGGGGGAAATTGCTCTGCGTAAGGTCAAAATAATGCCACAACAATGGCGGAAATGGGCCATCGTAAAAATAACTGGACGGTGAGAACAAAACTTTTTAGAAACGCAAAGTGTTCCGTTTTTTCTAGGACAGAGAATGCCGGCATGAGTAGACAGCGCGAGCCCCGCTGTGTATAAGAAAAGCAACTGATTATACGTGATAGAAAAATGAATACCTGAACCAGAGAGATAAAACCTGTTACAGAAATATATTTTTAACTTTTTTTTTTTTTCTTTTCTGAAGAGGTGACTTTGAAAAAGTCGTGAGTTTTTAAGGCAGCTGCAAAATTTCCTCTATGACCCAGTGCTTCAGTGCTAAAGCACAGCACAACCCCCACCCCCGAAAAAAGCCATGCATAATCTCTGTCATTGGGAGACATTTAAGCAGAGATGTCGCCTATGCTAAGCAGAGGGCGTGCGGAAACTTAGGCCAAAGAGGAGCATGTCTTTCTTCTTGTCTTTGCCGTTACAGGACATGGCAGAATGACAGACTCCCTGCACCCTAGACTCGGGTGCTCGACTATAATTAACCCTGGACTAACTCCAGCCCAGGTAGACTCGGAAAAAGCGTAGACTGCCAACCCGACTGCCAGACGGCACGCATGCCCCGCTAGCGTGTTCGGCACAGGAGCCGCTTTGACACTCTGCACTCTCCTCGGCTGCGTGTCTACACACATGCGCGCTGCAGTCAGCAGACAGCTCCATTCCAGCAAACCCCATCTGCACAAGCCATTATTAGTTCATCACCGGGGTGGCTCCCCAGCTCCACTCGCTCAACTCTCTTTGTGTAAAAGGAATCGCATCAGCTGCATAAAAGAAAAGAAGCCATCAAATGATCCCTGCTCTGACTTCATTGTCACACTTCTGTGTCAGGATAAAAACACGGATCACATTCTGAAAGCAGCAAGGCACACGTCTGCTGGGGCGTCTAACAAGAAAAGAGAGAAAAGCAATGGGGAAAAAAAAATCAAACAGGCTGTAGAACAACTTAATTTGCAAAAAGGAAAAGGATTTATTGAGTAAACGGTCGTACCGTACAACAATAACACTTAATCAAGAACATCAAGTGCTACATGCTTGGACAAATGCAGGTGTGCTTCAAGGACAAATCCGGAGCTCAAGCAGCATGAAGATACTTAACACAGTGGCCTAAATGGAAAGAAAGAAAGTGAAGAACACAAACAATAATGATCTATTGTACTATATTCAGTTTTGTCCATGCAAACCCATACAGGGACGTAAAATAATCCATCTTAATACTGGTTTATTGTTATAGCTTGTTCTCGGCTTGTTCCCCATATGACGTTTATTCCCTGTTTTTCACTTTGAAATTTTGACTGAGGTTCATGACTAACTTTCTGGTAGCTGTCGCTTAAGTGGTCTATAATTTGACTGAGGGTTTCACAACACGACTGTATGAACACACACAACAACTGAATTCTGTATCAACGTACAAAATTGTTACAAACCAATAAACTGTTCACGGAACAATTTTAGACAGTTGTGTTTCTCAGCGACATAAACCACTGTTGACAAGCTACATTGCTAGACAGATGAATTGTCTACTGCAATCAACCGATTTAATACGGATACAATGATTTATTTAACATTGGTGTATTTTATCATCAGGTATTCTGTCATCACTATATAAAAGCAAGGCCACTTAAAGCTATGTGTCATAGTGATTTAACCAGCAGGTTTCACTAGGTTTCGTGCCCTTCTGTAACAGTGGTCAAGTACTAAAATCGTGGTTTATCCCTTTATTAAACCATTCTCATTGAAGCACTTGAGTAACTAGAGGAGAAATTCAGTCGGTTTCTAGTTGAAGCAGTCTCCGGTCAGAATCCCCCACCCTGAGAATAGAGAGCATTGTTTAATCGTCCAGAACCTAGGATCCATTATGGAGTAAAACGTCCATGGCGGAAAATGAACACTTTTTTTTGGGTTGAGAGGCATAAAAAAAAAAAGACACGCAAGCCGAAAACAATGACGAGTTAATTATGAAAGACAAAAATGGCTGAGGAAGATTACTTAGTATTCAAATCCTTTTCAGCGTCTGGGGAAGAGAAGCAGGGAAGGCTTAGCAATGCTTAAAGATCTGCAGGAAGAAAAAAAATGTTGACTTTTATTTAGTCTTTCAAGTCCTCCCCGTAAGGACTCCCTCAGAACTTGACCATTTTACACAATATCATGGCTAAAAATGATGTCTGGAGATGGACAGCATCCATAAGCTGCTCATTGTCTTCAGTTTGACCAGGTGCTTGGCACACACAGAGCCATGCACTCCGCACTGCCAAGAGCAGTTGGCTTCGGCACAACACTGCAAAGATATCATTTTCCTCGGCTCTGTGAGCTGAGGTTGAGCATGGGGAAGCAGCAGAGGCACTTAACAGACGGGCACGGGGAACCGCAGACTGTCATAATGATTTTTATCAATGTGATACAAATGTTGAGAGGGGAATTGGAGACACTCCGTCCTCTGTCTCCAACTCATTTCAAATGGAAGAGTTCACAGGCTTCATCTAGTGCAGAACGACCTCGCTATCAGCTCCCCTCGGCTCTCTCTTGCAGAGAACCAATAGGAATGTTCAACCAGATATTAATACTGATATTTAGCAAACAGCTCTCTTTCTACCAGGGAGCGAATTTAGTCACACAGCTCCATTCACCTGTGGTGCAGGATTCAGTCCCGAGGACAGATACAATAACATTCTTTTGTTTGGCCATTTCTTTAGTACGGCAAACTCAGCAAACCAGATAAGAGCTTGAAATTCAATTAGGTGGCACTAAAGATGATAATACAAATCCTACAAAAAAAAAAAAAAAAAAACACAAGCAGTCTGCTTTAGAAGTCAGCTATGCTCGCAAGCACCCAAGCCCAGCTAGCTTATTAGCACTACAAGTGTTGAATTTAAATATGCTGACAAGCTGACCCGCTTGCGTTCTTGCTCAAACTGTGAATAAACAAGAAAAAAAATAATTACATCATCACATCCAGCTCTGCTGAATAATAGGAAGGACAAACGCAGAGGAAGCAAAGCAATAAGAGAAGGCTCGAAATAGTGGAATCAGTGTTTCAACCTTTAGAAAATGAAACGAACGATAAGAATAATCTTCAAGGTTGCAGCGCTAACCTCATCCCCCAACAGGGGCAATTTTCTATTCAAGCCCAGTCATAGGGCAGCATTACATGTTCCTGATGTTGTCAAAAGATGTGGTAAAAAAAAAAAAAAAAAAAAAAAAAAACCACACCAATTAGCAGGTAAGTAACAGTGTCTAACC
>JBBJLS010000128.1:9970958-9992673 GCA_037577275.1 Bryconaethiops microstoma
CACACACACACACACACACACACACACACACACACACACACACACACACACACACACACACACACACACAGCAGAAACCAAAACGGCTGAAAATGCATGGATTTGACTCATTGCGACATATAATCAGACATGCATAAATGCATAAAAAAAGGGGGGAAAAAGCTGACAGCTTTTGTTTCCTGCCTGACTGAGTAAGCGCAGCCACACACCCGGACCAGATGAAGATGAAGATGTTGCCTGGGATCCGGCGCGCTGTGCTCAGACCAGCCAGGAAGACAAAACTGACCTATTCCTTAATCGCCTTTAATGAAGCCAGCGTGAGCACACAGCTCCGGAGAGACCGCCGCCCACTAACACGGCTCCCGGAACAACTCGGCCGCCGGCACACAGTCAAATGAAAGCAGACGAAGAGGCAGAATCTTAATTCAGAATAGTCAATTCCAAATCACCTCCCCTCCCTGCCAACCTTTCCCCACAGACACACACTCATTTGTCCCATTAATGGGAATAGCGCTCCAATTAAAATGTCATATTTCACACCAATTTAATTTGGGATGCGAATGGCTCAGGCAAGGTGGCTGAAGTCTGACCATGTGTATTTTAATGGAGACACGCAGAAGAAAACGCATTAAATTACTGTTGTCATTTTTGCTCCAGTGGGAATCAATGATATATAATAATAATATAATAATGATAAATATGTAACAAAATTTAATGTCTCTGAATTAGGAACTTCACAGGGGGAAAAGAAAACATTTCAATTTTAAATATGTGTTAATGTACCAAGATTGTATTGGTAACTTAAAAGAAAATTCTTCGTACTTTAAGGGTTGAGATGTGAACATTCCGAGTGTTTTGTTGTGAAACGGTTCATGGCAGAGAAACTTACTGACTGATTTCTTTACAGCGGTGGTGATAGGAACCAGGCAGTCTACATGCCAAGTACGGAAATTTTATTGCTGGTTCAAAATCCCAGTGAGGCTACATGTATTTTCTCTTGTATAAATGTAATGTTGATAATCCTAACATAGGTCAATCTGATTTTATTAGAAACTACTTTGCCTTGCAATACCCTGAACGTAAGGCCTGACTCAGTAAGTTTCTCTAAAATGGAAGATTTCACTTTAAACACATAAATACATTGTTTACATTTGATCTACCTAATTGTGACAATGTCGTCCTCTTTGAGAATAACTCAGAGTGCACTGTAAGTCAAGGCTCAAAATTCTGTGTGGTCCAGAACTAGTCCTAACTGTATAAGAAACTGAGCACTGGAGCTTAAAAGGTTAAACAGGATCTAGTCTTGAGATGGTTTTACAATAAAAGTTTAAACTTCAATGAAATTCTTTCCTAACTGCTTTACATGTGCAGTTCTAAGTTATTTTATACTTATAACTTAATTTGCCTGAGTGTGGGTAGTCATTTGGCTCTCCTTTTTTACAAGCGCAGCCAAAGTCTGGAGCGATGTCGACGAGTTGCCGATTACATCTACCTGTTTAACATTTTTAGCCGCAGGGACGGCTTCGCTCTGCATATCTCTGTGGCCCTGCGAACCACTCTGTAGCTGTATCCTATCTGCAAGCCTGCCACACACATACACACACACACATTCCAAGCTAGACTCAAGGAGGGTCAGCCTAAATTAAAACCTAAAACCTTTTGATCACACCGTTGTCCAACATTAGAGTGCTCACCGCCTTTTTCTGCTATTATGCAACCATCAACATCTGTTACTTCTTTACACTCTTCATGTTTGGCCCTGAAGCAGCAGTGTTATGCAATGACCCTCGGGCGGTGAACCCTCAATCAGCATCTACACTAAACACTGGGACTAAAGACAAGTGCTGGTCTCTGAGGAACCGGTGAGGAGCTCGGGCAACTCATCAAAAGCGATCTACGTCCTGCAAGAACAATAGGTGAGCTTCCTGAAAGAGGAGTTAAAGTTAACTTCCTCCTATATGGAAATAGATTTATTTCATTGTGACCTCCATTCTCTCTCTCCGGCTTGAAGACTCCTTCGCAAATATATGCAGACAAATGTTCCGCTCTCTTAAGGGAGCGTTCTCTGGGAATACCGGAACGTTCCTTAGCTCGCATTATATTTCCAGCTTTATCTATTGTTTGTGTCTGACAAGGTGCTCCGCTGCATCAGATGGGCTGTTTTAGATCAAATTCACCTTAATAACCTCCGCCCTACTTTTTGTGGAGGGAAAAAATGAGAGGGGGAGAGCGGGAGACGCTCGTAAGATGGGGGAGAAGTTAGACAGCGAGAGAGGAGACTTCCAAGGACGTGCACTGGACTTCCTAATGGAGTCTCCAGAAACAGAGAAGTTGGTGGGTAACGAGGTAGGGGGGGCGCAATCAGGATTCGCAGGCAGCCACAGAGGCCCCGTCTGACACGTGTGAAAAAAGAAGGAAGTCAAAGGTCAAGAACACCTCTACATGTAGCTCGCCGAGCAGGTAAGTGGACGATCCACATCAAAGACAGCAACTGGGAGAGAAACTTCACCTCAGAAGAGTAGATCTGCCTGTTTAACAAGAGGTTTGCTTTCACCACTAAGAGGATATAACTTTTCACAGCTCCTAGGCCCACATCCATTGAAACTGATCGTAGGTATAACCATGACATTGCTTTTGTGATGCTGGAAAACTTTAGCTGGGGTCTTTGTACAGAGTCTGGTATACAGAATGAAATTGTAATTTTACAGTGTGGAGTAAGTGAGACATTTCTGGAGTCTTTTTGTGTGTATTACAAAGCACTCATTCTTATACAACCTTGTAGAAGTAAGACTTGTCAGGTTTGACTGGTGGGACGCTGGCTGCTCTGTCTCAGGCTTGGCTATCATATTGTTATATTAGCGCTGTCCAAATAAATCTCTGCGTCTCCATAAAACCGAAAGGCAAAACATTCTTAACTTTCAATGTAATTTAATGCTACAAGATTTTACAGTCATTTTGCCATATTTCGTTTGTTATTTTTGTTAGGAAATAATAGAGATACCTTTGAAACGAAAACAAGAAGTGTAAATGCATTAACTATCAAACCTCTTCTTCTTAATGACATCTTTAAAACACTTTTACGTTAATATGCCTCCTACAGACAGTTTCACTTTCGTTTCGCTACACCGTCGGAAGAATGTCAATAATATTCAAAAGGAAGCAAAACCAGGAAAATAAGTCATTCTCTCACGGCTATCTCATTTTACTTCTTTGTCCTTGTCAAAGATAGAGACAGAATACAGATTGAAAGACAAAGCCATCCACTTCATCATACACAACAATTTTCTGCACAGGAGGACATGCATTTCATCATGCTCAGCTCAAAACTGTGCATCAGTAAACATCAGTCAACCTGCGTATGTTCTGCGTGAGACGCGCCAGGATTTGTCCTGACAGATTAAATGCAGATCTATTTCATCCTTACAGCATGCCAGGCATGCGGCACTGGGAGATTTTGACATTTCTTTGCAGGTGGGTGGGGAGCAGACACACTGTCACAATGCCCCTGGTGCCAGAATGACCAGTGACACACACATGATAGGGGTCTCGACACCCCCGTCCAACAAATGGTTCAATCAGCCTGACGTATGGCATTTAATTTGCTACAACTGTCTCCTCTCTCGCTGCCATCTTGATTTAGCAGCAGGAGGAATAGAGTGCGGTTGTTTCAATGCTTTCTCCATATGCCTCACAGGCCCCATCAAACAGATACCCAAGGCCTTTATTGGTAAACCATCAACTTTTAGTTGAAAGTGAAACAAATGACAGACGTTGAAGCCCCTTGGCAGGACGGAGTGTGTGGGCATTGCTGCAAAGACGGCCGGCTCGACGAAAGCCCGGCCAAACCAAGGCTGGAGGGAGGTAAAAGACTCCTCCTCCTCAAACGAATTGAAATGCGATGCCTTTCAAAAGGCCCCTGCCATCACTGACTCTTCATCAAGCCACACACGAGGGGCCGCTTTAGCCCCAGAAGACCACCGGGAGCCACCAGGCAGCCCGCCTATCTGGAAGGGGCCTCAGTGTGCTGTCGTGGTGGACTGAGAGACGGAGAGAAAGAGGGGCCCCGGCCCCGGTGGGCCCTTCTAGCCAGATCCGGGCCACACGGCTGAGGCCCCCACCAATTCCCAGCCCAACTGTCACTGCTGGCACAGGCCTCCAGCCCTTCAAGCACATAATCTGTGCTCGCCTGACTGTTAAGCACCATCTCCATCACACACACTCTCACACACACGCACTCGCTACACTCAACACAAAATACACACATACACAGTGTATTGTTTTTGTGCACCGCCGTCCTGTCACCAGATATGAGAGGACAAAAGAATACGCTAAAATGTTTGTTCCTTGATCTGTAACAGGGCAAGTTGTGTACACATTCCTTTTACAATTCAGTCTTCACAAAAGGAACACTGTTCTAAAAATAGAACTGTTATGTTGGCTTTATACAACACCCATACATTTCCATAAATAACAAGAGTGTATGGGCCACATATAGTACTCCCAGTAATTACTTCCAATGTAATCATGAGAATCATATTCTAACATGGTTTTAAGCTGGTGTGTTCAAATTAAATCTGTTCCCAAAGGTAGACGAATTCCATCCTCATCACTTCCATAAGCTTTGAAATCAGCAGAACTTTGCTAAATAGAAATAAGCCAAATGACACCAGATAATGCTTCAGTCAGTTTCATTTTGCATCTTTTCTTTATTCTTTCTCGCCGAAAGCAAAATGTACTTCTATAGTATCTCAAAGATGGTGTAACTTCTTATTGATCCTGTAGTAAAAACGGATAAGACCATAACGTCTAAGGCAGTAGTTTTGTACCTGTAGGTCAGATGTTCTTTTTTTTTGTTTGTTTGATTGTTTCTATTTTGTTTTTTTATCTTTTTTTTTTTAAGTGTGCATGAACTGATAACAAGCAACTTCAAATCTGTGTGAAATGCTCAGAGGTCTCCTAAAATGACGGTTTAAAGTCAAAACAAATTACACAATCATTGCACTTAGACTATTAAATGACACGAAATGTGCCAGTACATTACATTTTTATGTACTGAAACTATTTTTCAAATTAGGTCATTCATCAGTATCATCAAAATTAAACATTAAAATTGTTGTGTAACTCAAATATGGATCTATCAACCTGCATTATATCATAATTACCCAGTCATACCACAGTGTGTTGCCTTCACAATGTTCTGAACGTCTCAGTCTCAGGGATGTCTGGGCCAGACAGCAATAAGCGTGTCACTACTCTGCAGCATTAATCTTAGGAAGCACTTTGAGGGGGTCCAGCTGCCATTTCCCCTATCTCACCCCATGACAGAGCACTAATGTCACGCAAGTCCAGGTGAGAGCTTGGCGCGTGTCACCCAGGCGAAATATACCCTCTCTCGCCATGCTCAGCCGTCTCCTTTAATTGGGTAAAACAAAGTAATTTGAGCTGAGCACAGGGGGGCGTGAGGGGCTAAATGACAGGACAGAAGGTCAACGCTTCGCTCTTACTCCACCAAGCACCATCCACCATCAGGCCCAGCATGCAGCGGAGTTAATATTGAGATCTATTATCCAGCAGCCTTCCACCATCTGCCTCGCACACGCCAGCAGCTCAGCAACTCTACTGTACAACAGAACACAGCTGAAACATACCAAAACATACGCAATGAAAAATGGTTTACAAATAAGATAAAACAGAAAAATGCGGATAAGAAAAAGTACTGTTTAAAAATAAATCAGACAGGTAATAATAACAGTGTCACTAATGCAAATACCACTTTTATTGAGCACCAAAAGCAAGAACAGTGCTAATAGCTAATCTCCCCCTTGTGGAGAATCTTCAGCCTGCTCAACACGAGTGAGTGAGTGAGTTAGTGAGTCACAGAGTGAGTGAGTGAGTGAGTGAGTGAGTGAGTGAGTGAGTGAGTGAGTGAGTGAGTGAGTGGGTGGGTGAGAGAGTGGGTGGGTGGGTGGGTGAGTGAGTGAGTGAGCGAGTGAGTGAGTGAGTGAGTGAGCGAGTGAGTGAGTGAGTGAGCGAGTGAGCGAGTGAGTGGGGGAGTGGGCGGGTGAGACAGTGAGAGAGTGGGTGGGTGAGTGAGAGAGTGGGTGAGTGAGACAGTGGGTGGGTGGGTGAGTGAGAGGTTGGGTGGGTGAGACAGTGAGAGAGTGGGTGTGTGGGCTAGTGGGTGAGTGAGAGTGGATGAGACAGTGAGAGAGTGGGTGGGTGGGTGAGAGAATGGTGGGAGAGCGTGTTTGGGTGTGTAAGCGAGTAGGTGGGTGGGTGAGAGAGTGGGTGGGTGGGTGAGAGAATGGGTGGGCGAGAGAATGGGTGGGTGAGAGAATGGGTGGGTGGGAGAGTGGGTGGGTGAGAGAATGGGTAGGTGAGTTACAAGCCAGGTTCATGAGGTTCTTCATATTTAAAAAATAACTGGTAAAAAATGCGTTACATGCACAGATTTTGAGGAATTCTATTAACACCCACAATTTATTCAGAATAGTTTATTGACATAATGTATCATGATAACTACATCAATATACCATCCATCCTTAATTCTGCCTGCAATTTCTCTGAAACTGCTTTTAGTTGAAGCTGCAGAATTATCACGCCGTTAGTTCTGAAAATTACAGCTGAAATAGTCGCACTGATTATCGTACTCTACATCCTTATTCATGGGGTTTTTTGCAGCTGACATAAGAAACAGCCATGCTGTACCATAATCCAACATAGTGTGTCTGGTCTCATTCAATGGGTGAAAAGAGCTACTTGTAGTGAAAAGGCAATTGAGTGGTTTTCAAGGAACCTTTCCAAGAGCGCTCAGCATGAGGGTCAGCAGAAGCGCACTGGATCCTTTAGGGGGGTCAAGCTGCTGTGTCGTCAAACTGTGAAGATTACACCACCATGAGATAACCAGCGCGGCACCTCAGGTGCCCACACAAACACATCTCATACATGCGTGCGCACACACATACACACACACACACACACACACACACACACACACACAAGCCTCAGAGCTCCACTATTTCCACATTCCGCAAACCTCGGGTCTGCTCTGATGTTTCAACAAATCAGTTGTGGTATTTGAGGGCAGAAATAAAAGACAGTGGCTGAGTTGAGCTGCTTATAGAACATTACACAGAGCAATACCTTACATACCAGCACGACCACTAAATGTCAGCAATTAGTTTACACAAGCTACTTCCAATCTAAGCCATAATAATAAAGAAAAACATTCGTTAACCATAAAAATGACACAAGGACAGTAATTGCCTCCTCATATATTGCCATGGCCACTTACTTATGAAATGGTCATTATATAGGAGAAAGGAAAACGTTATTAACTGTAATGTCAACTAATGTTACGCAACTTTAGATCAGTTTACATGATGTAACATGAAGAAACGTTCACATGACGTAAAGGCCAGCTAGCATTTTCAAATGATGTAATAAATAAATAAATAAAACATTTGGAAAAATAAAGGGCTTTTGATAGCAACAATATACTGCTTCCTTTCTTAAATAGCACTATGATTTTTTTTTTTATTAGTATGATTCACTTAGCAAGAACTCTGTCAGGGTGCACGTGAATGTCTACACATGAAGTCATGTACAATGTATTTGTTGTTACACAAATGACTGCACTTGAGGGCTTTTTCCCAGGTACAGCTGACACTTGAATCAGTAGATGTACAGTGCTGGAGGCTATGTTGGCACATCTTCCTGGGAATAATCTTTTAATGTGCCCCTGCATTTGCATTCAGGGGGGAACTGCTTACCTATAGCAGGGTGTACAGCAAGGCTCAATGCTTGGTCCAGTTCCTTTAGGGCCCTATCTGCTGTTATCAGTCTGAGTCAGGACACCACTATCAGTATAATCCTGTCCACACTCTCCCACATGGACCCAACCAACTATACGAAAGTACATGCTTTGGTTTTGCGGACCAACACTGCAGCTTTTATGTCCAACTGTGTTTATTTGTCAGTTATTTATTTTGTGTGGCATGGGTTTCTTGCCAAGCTGGTCCTGTGGTCTTAACTTGCAAAACACGTAACTGGAACTCGTTGTAAATGTGACAGCCTTATTCAATCAGCATCAAAGCTTGAGCGGTTCGCAAACTTGGGCCAACTGACATATTCGCTTTTTTCATGTCAGGCCTCGTCTGATTAATGTTGTAACTGCTGTGTGTTAGTCCGTGTTCACGACTGGGCCACAAAAAACAAGCCCAAATGGTTTTGTTTTGACAACATTAAAGTTTGTAATTATGTAAATTAATATTTCCCTTGTTAGTGCAGTCACTGGGCAGTAAATCTGATCGTGCCAAGTTGCAGCAGCGCAAAAACTGCTTAATCAGTCCTAGATACTGCTCTGTAAATTCGATTTATTTACCCGAAGAAAGAGAGGAGAATATGAAATTATAGGCACTGTTACACCACCATCACACTCCTGTAGGTGTGAAAAAAAATGATATGAATGTTTTCAGTATTCAAAATTGCTATAGCCTCCACTCTTCTAGGAGGGCTGTACACTAGTTTTTAAAACTTTGGTGTGAGGATTTCATCCCATTCACCCACATTAGTTGGGACGGGTACTAACACTGGATGATTAGTTCTTGTTCACAAACATGACTCCAGCTCATCCTACACTTATTGGATGGAGCTCTGTCACCCCAGAGAACGCAATTCCACAGTTCCACAGACCAGAGCTGTAGGGATTTTTACAGCTCTAGTGGACACCTGACATTGGACACAATGACCTTAGATACATGTGCAGCTGCCCCAGTCCGTCCCATTCTTCTGGCGATGCTTAAACAAGCTGTGTGTGTGCAGTTGAACACCTGTGTCAGCAATGAGTGCACATTTAAGTATTTACTCATTAGAAGGAGTGTGTGGATATTTCAGGAATTAGAGTGTATTTCGAATGTTATATTCAGAAAGGGCTTTTTTTGTGTCAAAGGCATATAGTGATTATCATCAGGCCTTAGGCCACTAGGAGGCAGAGAGAGAGAATGAAAGAATAAGAGAGAGAGAGAGAGAGAGAGAGAGAGAGAGAGAGAGAGAGAGAGAGAGAGAGAGAGAGAAAGCAAGAGAGAGACCGTGTTGACACCTCACTGGCCCTGTTAATCTGATCTTTGAGTGATGGCTGCGAGTTTGAAAGGCACTTTGTCCAATTAGAACTGTGCAGCAAATTTCCACCTGGCCCTGACAGAGATGAAGTGGCTCTTTGAGAAGATCCAGTGGCATCTAGCCAGGTAAGAAAGAAGCCCACAACAGAGCTTCTGATCCAGCCGGCAATTAATGAGCCTCCCAAACACCCATTCCCTCTAAATGCAAATTGAAATGATAATGAGTATTCTCTCTATCAATTAATGGTAAGGACTGTCGTGGTAAGGACCTCTGTGCTTGCTTTAAAGGAGTGCACGTTTTAGACAAACTATCATCCAGACTGGTCAATCACTGTCACACAGCATGAAGTTAGAAAGCCGTGCTCTGCAAATGTACTCCCGTTGATACGAATGACAGATGTGCCCAGTGAATGGCCTGGCACATCATAATTTCAGAGCCCCCACCTTCTCTAAAACGATCCTGCACTCTGGACTGGAGGTATAATTATAACCATGTGAATGGGAAAAGTCTACTTCCACTTATTCACCTTGTTAGTGGAGGGCCATTATGCTACCTGGGTGTTTGGTAAAAATCACAGAACTCAGCCTCATGCCACAAAGCACATAGTTGAAAATGGCTTTACCAAATTCAGGTTTATTACTGAAACTGATCCGGAATGGCACTCAATAAAATAAGAGTCAGGAAACTGCAGGACTGCATAACACAATTAACAAGATTCATTAACAAAGCACTGAGCCACAGACAGTCATTTGATAGACAAATTCACCGTTGCCCCCGAGTTGATTCCTATCAAGTCTATTCAAATTTCATTTCAACTTGTACAGATCAAGGATAAAAAAAAGGCACATAAGCTGACACTGCGTTTCAGAAGCTACGGTATTTTTAAAGTGATTATCTAAAACGATCTCAATATATAAAGTATACATTTTATTTTTCTTCATATTTTGTATAATATATTGAAAGCACAGCTTCAGAATATGTACAATTTTATGATCATTTCAAGCCCCTCTTGAAGGAATGACTTCATCTTCTAAACCCACGAACATTAACTTCCATCTTCCTATTTCTGCATGTCTATTTCTGTCTGTCAAGTAAAAATAGGGTTTTAATAACCTGACATGGGGTTAATAATTGCATCGCGGCCACCACATTACGAAAATAAAGTGGTAAAACACTGATCGATAAGGGAGATAAACTTTTTTGCCTAGAAATGTGGACATGATTGGTGTGGCAAACATGGTAGAGGGGGTCTTCCTCTCAGTCACTGCCAACGCTCTTGATCGATCTTCTGACAGAGGATTAGAGGCCTATATCACTGCCATGTCATTTTCATCCCATTCTTATCCATCCACATATGCAGCCATTAACTGTCCATTAGACAAAAGAGAAATTTCAGTTTCAGCGACTAACATATCGCTGGAAGCAATATGGTGAAGCTGGTTAATCAGCTTGGTAGAAGCAATAAAGGGCCATCAATAAACAGCACTTCCACTTTGCCAATAAAATAAAAAATTGCTTGAGTAGTTTCACGTATTATGACACTACAGCTCTGTTTTGTCATTAGGTTATTAGATCAGACTCCCTTGAGTCACCATTATGTCAAGCCAAAGCTTATTTGTTTCTGTTTGCTTGCCACCTAGAGAGCTTATAACATTTTATGACAAACCAAAATGTAATTTCTCTAACTGAGTAGTACAAGCTATCAAGAGAAAGAGGGCCTAGCCTCAATCTGCTTTATCCTCGGTTTTATCCTTGATTACTGTTATACAAAAATGGCAGGAGGCAAACCCCCACAGACATTATTCGTTTAATCAAAGCAGTTTTACATGGAATAAAAATGGTGCTGTTGACATATCTTTTTTTTTTTTTTTTTTTTTTTTTAAGTTAAATAAATAAAATCAACCTATGATAGAGGCTGTGTTGCACCGCTTTAGGGATATAGGGCTGGTGGCAGTATCTGATTCATGTACATATCTGCTGTCCTGTTCTTCCAAACTACAACAGCCACCACATCAAATACTGATTTGCAATATTGGTCACATCTGACCACTGACCACCTATTTTTATTATCTGCTGATACCAATATGATCCTGATATCACTGTGCATCGACAGTTAAAATTGCAAAAACAACAAGTGAAAATGGACTGTAATAAACTGAACACTTTCTAAAGTATTATTTTACACTGTGTAGTAATAAGGGACAATGTAACTGTAACAGTAATACTACTAATAAGAAATTGCTCTTTCATTGCTTCACAGAATCACACTGAAGGTCAACAAGGATATAAAGTTCTAGGACAACCACCCCCTCCTCCCGAAATCCCCTTGCAAGGACCATAAGATATTTAAATAAGAATGAACTAATGGATTCCCATCGAGTGCGATTCAAAATGATTAATACTTATGGGTATTGTTTAACCACCGTGGTCCACTACCCCACTGTAATTGGTGAAAACGCTTGAGAAAGGGCCCCTATATTAATAATTAGTTTGGTTAAACCTTCGTAGAGGAAAGAAACGTGTCCAAGCTCAGAAGATTTTAATCAAAGACTCAAAATAGCAGCTGATTGTAATCTGCAGACCGAAGTCACCATGGGCGTTTGAAGAATACGTCGTGCCTGGTCGTGAAACTAATTCAATTAAAAGTCTGCTGTTCTATACCTGAAGGGACAAGATCTGCGTCTCTTCTTTCATATCGTTTATGAGATTATGTCTTGCTTTATAATCAAATACGAATTATCAATTTAAAAAAAAAATTCATTTATAATCACCCAATCATTTATTTGTTAAGGGGACTGAAATGAATTTAATGAGAGATGAGACAAGCACCTACTTAACACAGCCAAAGCACGCATTAACACAGGTCAAATCACTTTATTAGTTAACCACCTGAATAAATGGAAATTATATGCACGGAACGCATCTGATTTAGAGACACAGGCCAAGGACTTAATTAGATGCAAGAGGAACGGATGTTTTCGCTAAAACAGTCATCCAATTGACGCAAACATCTGAAAAAGAGTAAATACATAAATTATAAATCAGGCGGCATGACTGAGACCATATCTCCATATAGAAAGAGTGACACACACACACACACACACACACACAGGAGAAATGCAACAGGTCCCCAGAGACGTAGAAAACTTCAAGTCAAGTCCAGGAAATGGCCTAGATTTTCATGTCCCTTCTGTGTTTCCAAACTTGCTTTTATGAGCATGGTGAACATACCTTGTAAAAGCACATTTTACATTTTAAGATGAAAAGCAGACAACATTACACAACCTCTGGCTGACGGAAACAAACCATTACTTTCAGGAGGACTCCATGTTCTGCATGTAGCTCTGCATGAAAGTGCTCTGAGGCCAAATTTATCAGTGAAGCTCTCAGCTTTAAGCAGCAAAAGGAACAATACAGAGCCAAGGTTGGTTCAGTTTAAAACTGAGCTTGCTTTTCCACCGCCACACCCACATGGTGTATTAAACCAGCAAGTGGCATTGACACTTTCTGCTTAACGTTTCATTTTCTGAGCACGCATTCATCAGAAATGCAGGGCGAATGGTCCTGCCTCTGCCGAAACTATTCATTCTGAAGTCATTGAGGAGAATAACAGTGTTTAAGGGACTCCGGGGGAGGGCTGTTCAAATTCCACGGATTTTACCCCATTACCTCTTGCCATTTTTAAATCAAGCACATGTGCATACCACGCAATGTTTAGGAAATGCGAGCAAGTAGTTCTAGCTTTATTGTGTGTGGCTTGTTAGACAACTGCCATAAACGAAGAGATCAGATTTCACTCAGCGTTAAAAGCACTTGAAATGCACACCCAAAGCAAATCTGTCACTGATAGCAGGATGAATTTGATTTCCGTGCCTTTGCGCTTCAGCTTACTGCAAGCACGGTGCACTCGAGCTTTTGAGCAAGACAAAATGTTGGTTTTAATGTAACATCCAGCACTGTACGTTACCTGCCTGCACGGGTTGTTAAGTGTCTGGGCCTGGAAATTCCATCGAGTGATCTCTTAGACCAAACTCATCACCTACCTTCTCCCTCGAGACCCCTGAGGAGAGGCCTATTTCGCAGCCGTGCTCCTCAGCGCTGTGCCTTCCATTACACCACGGGCCTAGCTGGGTCGCAGAGGGTGCACAACAGTAAAATTAGACTCTTTTAAAGTCCTCCCATAATGCATGTGGAATACATTCATTCATTACTATTTAAACTGTCTATCTCAGATATTAACTTCTGTAAATGGGACACAGATCTGAGAGGTGCCCTGTCGCTGGAGAGCTCGCATCAAAATCTGGTGCCTGTCACCAGCTGAGGGGCCCGATTGCCAGCCCCAGTTGCGCCACTGGTGGCTTGCACTCCAAAATAAGCAGTCCCAGCAGGGTGCAACTTTCAAATATAGTTCAAAGATGCTTTGCCCAATCTGGACGCCATAGCATTAATCATATACTGCTAAATGATCTAGGAAATTTAGGACGTATGTCTTGCTTCCGCTAAACTTTATTCCCAATTTAGCATAAAAGATCAAGTTTGAGAAATGTTAAATGTTTGACACTTGCAGACAGCAAAGAGTTAGTAGTGAAACAACTTCTCCAGACCCACTTTCCTGAACATTTTGCTTGTACAGTTATACGGCAAATCCTGGGTGTGTAGAAGCATTTCTCAAACTTTCTTGCGGGAACATACCTCGCTGTAAATTCTCTTTCTGGCAATACACCACAGATACAGGGGGAAACATGAGCAATGGTAGGTATAAATGCATCTTTACTGCGAGAAAGAGTAGAACTGAGACATAAATACAGGAATATCTCTCGCCAGCAATTCATAGCTCAAGTTGCAAGTGACATGAGAGTACACCATAAGCTGTAAAAAAAAAAAAAAAGAAGAAAAGTGTATGAACGAAATGAACTTAAAAATGTCAGGGACATTTTTGGGCCATGAACTCTCACAAAAGCAGCCACGGGGCAGGCCTAAATCAACATAGTGCAAATGCGTAACCTATGAAGGAAACTAGTCTGAAAGGGCATATATATTGCCATGTGCTCTTTTCTTTCTTCACCGTGCAGCACTTCATAGCTAGTTGCATGGGAACGTGAATATGTGTGCAATCTTATGGAGACAACTGTACCACAAAAGTGTGCGGATTAAAGGTTGCATAATAGGTGACTAGACATTCTCAAGTGGACTTTGAGTTGTGCTCTTTGAACGATTTCATGTTAAAGGGCCCAGGAAGCTTTCTGACCTGCTCTGACACCTTGACAGTTCCTGACCAGCGTAGGTCAAACACTTTTAAATCAATAGCACAAAATCTAAATCCTCTTCTGAAAAAACACTTAACTGTTCAACCATGAAGGTTTTTAGAGTGCACACAAAATGACTTAATATGCTTTACCAGAATTTGCAGACACTGCTAACTTCTGTCGCAACTCGCTCCCCTCTGTCACGGTAATACCAGCTAAACAGGTCAATTGAAACAGAAAACTTGATTGTTGTGTGGGTTTACAACACGGTTAACATGGTACCCAAGAACGACAGGTTATATTACTATATATAATAAATAATCCTAATTGAAGAAATAATCAAATGTTTAGTCAGTTCAAAGGAAGCAACTTTCGAAGTACCGGGTGCAGTATTTTCGTATAGGTCCATCAGGCCATACCTACCAGGACACTGCTGGCTGGGCTGAGGTTACTGCTCAGCTTTATGCAGCACTGTTCCCATTCACTCTGATCTAAAAGCAGGTGTGTGAGTCCTCTAATAATACAAACAACTAGGACACAAGGCAGACAAGCTGCTCCTAGATCAGCCCGAAAGGGTGACTTCTATCATACCCTGCTCAGGCACGCCGGTAAAACCTAACCCCAGGTATTTGAGAATGTCACCGGCTTCCGAGACAGGGCTGTCAGATAGACCAGCATGAGCTGCGTGCCAGCTCCAGGCTTTAGGAAGGCTTTTGTGCAGAAACCTTGTTTAGAGACCTCCGCTCCCTTACGCCCCATCCGTCTTCTGTCAGCGCTGGGTAAACAGGCGCCGCCACTCCTGCCCACAGCGCTTCGAGTAAAATAGCACTGGCTATGGTGGTGAGAGTCCACTTTAAGCAGCCAGACACTGGAGCACGTAACACTTTGGGTTTCTTTTTTACAGAACATCTATGACCAGCCAACGAAAACAACCGCTCCAGCCAGACTACTATGTTAAGAGGTGTCTGGTGTTTTTATGTGTACATAGCTACACCGTGGCATCTGGCCAGGATCAAGCACGGAGCTGCTTATAAAATGTGGAGTAATGTGGAGGTTTATATTATGCTACTGGAGCAACTTAGACAGTTTATAGTAAAGCACCGGTGTTACAGGATGACATCTACTGGGCTAATTGCAGGGTTCATATCAGAGGGCACAGCTTGGTTCTCTATCTCCCCTGCTGGGCAGAGTCAATCAGCACAACACCAGGTGACAGATTTCAGCATGGCGCAGTAACACTGCGAAAGAGGGAGCAAAATATTGTTGTCTGACATGCCAACTAATAAGTAATTATAGCCTAGGCCTTCACAGATGGCAGACCCCAAAGTGGTGCCACTGTATTCCACTTGCAGGAAAAACAGGCATATTCTCCCTTTTCAGAGTGGATAAGCACAAGTCAGAACAACCAATGCCCAAGTCTCAGACTTGATATGGACCTGACTAAGACTATGCTAAGACTATAGATAGGTGTATTAGATAAAAGTGTTGAGCAGTGCACAGGTGGGGATTCTTGAAACGTCCTGACGTCTTCTCTCCAAGTGCTAAGCAACATACTATATCACGGGACGTCCTGACTGAGGCCTAGCATTTATGCATTTCGCTCTTTACCTATTTTTTTTAAAAAGACAAACATATTATTAAATAAAACATGTTATTATAAAACATGTTAAACACAAACATAACTTTATATAATTGTTTTGTTTTTTTCACCTGCTTCCCAACTCCTCCTATACTAAGACCAGGCTTCAAAACACAGGAAAGCACTACAAAACAAACCAACTCACAACATGAGCATGTGAGCATCTGACTTATCGGTATCTAACTTTGTAATGAACGCAAAATGACCCCCATAATTCAATCGCTCCCCCTGGAAATGCTGCGAACTGCATTCCTTCATGGAACATGGCACAGTTGAGATTTAATCTGGGCTTTGGGGCTCCTTCACAGACAGTGTGTTTGCAGCATTAGCACACAAACTCCGAAGTCTCTGAGAAAGGTGCATGTGGATGGGCTGCAGTTTTAATCCTACAGAATTAAATCATTTGCCACTGGCTCTTTGGAAAAGGTTGCAATTAATGATAGTAATGAAGCGGACATTAGAACCTGACTACTACCATAATGAGGATGCATGAAGTAGGTTGGAATCAATATTTATTTCAATTCATCACCAAGTATTTCAGTCTAGAACATCTATGATGACAAAAGTACACCACGTCCACGATTTCCTTCACTCTGCATGCCTGGGCAGTCACCTAGTCCTCGCCCTAACTACTGGGTGTTGTGCTGTACAATGCGTACAACCTGTATAACCTCATAATCTGAAGGGGAAAAAAGCAGTGATGTAACATAAACATCGTTACAACGTGGCTAAGTAGAGGGCTCTAAATGGAAATGGCCAATTAATGCTGATCCAGCACCAGCTATTTCTACCCATTCTCTAACTGGAGCTTTAGAAAAAGTACTACATATCTGATCTTAGATCAGCGATGAAATCAGCCTGTTACAACATTTGAAATGGAAGAGGATCATGACCTTCATTACATCCACAGCCGTACACAGAGTATTTGCGATCATTAATCATACCATTAATATTGATTCTTTCCAAACTTCCTGCGCCACAGCTGGAGGATGCTGAGCTACGACAGCGATAACTTCTCGCTAATGACTTCAGAAGCCACAATCCTGCTGCTTCGCACCCTCTGATATCTTACAAGAGCCTCTGCTGAAATAAGCCTTTAATACTTCACAAGCATGGCTGCTCTGGTTGAAAAACAAGTCAGGTGTTCTCTTCTCTGAGTACAGGCATCCAGATTGGGATCCTTTTGGCCCCTCTGAACTTTTGTGAAAGAATAATAATAATAATAATAATAATAATAATAACAATAATAATAATAATAATAATAATAATATTTAATGGGAGGTTTGTTTCATTTCCTGAATGGATCCTATACAGAGATAACAAGTGAGAATTTGGGGCCCAGTTCTTGTTTCTGTGGATTCACTTTTCGGAGCGGTGTCAGACGCATGCACTGTAATTAGGGAATTCTTCACATATTTGAAAGAAAATATAAGACTGCTGTCTCATTGCTGGGCCTTTTTGTGCGATCTCATTTTAGATGCCAAAATATTAATGAACACTTTGACAAAAATATCTGCATATAAAATGATCCCATTCCTCAGGTCATCACACTACTTTCCAAACAAATATACATATTCAATCATAACCATGTACTGTAAGTTTTACCCAGAATATTAAAGGCACAGACAACAGAGAGACACAAAGTGTTCCAAAACAAGCACAGATCTAGAAAACACTATTCAAACAGCATCTGGGATTATAAAAGTTCCTGCACACTTTGCTTACCTTTGAACTGCTATCACAACTTTTGTAACTGTTTCTTTACAGTATAACCATCAAAGCAATAGGCGTCTTTAAACTGGAATCTGAGCAATCTCAAAAAAAAATTTTTTTAAGTTACTATGGTAATGGCAAAAAAAATATGCGCAATATGACAACAATGACAAACAGGAGCAAAACAATTTCTTGATGCATAATTATGAGAAGAGACAAATGTTTGCTCGTAAATGATCTTAGAAATATTTTTTAAATATGTGAAACATGCATTTAAATTGTAGGAAGAAAAAAAACGACAAGGAAGAGCTACGAACCTTATACCTAATCTGAGTCATCCACAAGCGATGACATTGTTTGCATATATTAGAAATGGTCAGTGTCAAATCTTGCTGATTTAAGTAACTAGGTTAAGGATGCATGAAAGGGGGCAATCTATGGAGCTACTGAACCACATGCAGATTCAGGAATAACACTGAGAACATTTTTGGCCTGTAACACACTGGATCACCGTTACAGTAATGTGATACACTGCCTGCTGTCTTGATTTAAAGTTAATGTAGTGTGAGATGATATAAAATTGATGAGTGAAAGGAAAATTGGTGATAGTTTTCCCTAGATTCATAGTAATAGTTTTCCCTGGAAAAATATAAATAGTTTTCCCTGGATTGATAGTAACATTTGTCCAAGGATTAAGTAACCGTTTTCCCTGGATCCCCTGTGAAAACTGCGAAAGGCCTCTTCATTATTTGTCTTTTCGCCTTCTTGTCTCTTTTTTTGATCTGAGCACCTGTATGTGCGTCAGTCTGGTCGAAGTTGTTGCTCAGGTCTAGGAAAGCTCGGAGGAATGTCAAACGGGGCCTTTCCAAGTTGTTTTGTTTCTCTCTCTCCTTCTGTGTGTCTGGGTCTCTCGCCCATTCACAGGGGTTACATAACAGAGCAAAGGCGTTCTTTTTCCTGCCTTTCCTTTCCAGATGCACTTTAGTCTCTCGCATTAAAGGGTGGGGATGAATATGGGTCAGCGGGTTAGGAGTGTCCCCGACTTTTTCATTAAAGAAAAAAAAAAAAAACAACGCCGACTCAAATAAACCTAAAATCGAGTTAGACGGGACGAGACGCTGTTACATACCTGCTCCTGCTTCAGCCCTGCTATTACATAACAAGACAGAGCTCGGAAACTACCCAGCCACCAGGAGAGACAAGGCTCTCTTTCGGAACTCGCAGGGTAACATGTGTGAAAGGTGTAAAAGGTGGTGACAGAAGGGGCTTAAATGTGGAGGTTTTGGCACAAAAGAAGTGCGTTCAGTGTTTGGAAAAACTTCTCAAGCTCGATTCTCTCTCTCTCCTCTGTTTATGGCAAAACTTGTTACATAACCAGCTTACATTCCGCCTTCCCCATATCAGCAGCTAAATTTACCCTCCGGCCAGTGTAACACGGAGCCGGTCGACTCGGGGCCGACCTATACCGACCCCCTACGGACCCCCAAACTTTCACTTTCCCTCACTTTTTCTCTGCCTCCTCATCAAACCCGTGCAAACCGAGCATATCCATTTTTCCGCCCGAACTTGGATGAGCCGATCTGAATGGAGGCAGCCGAGAGAGCTAGAGAGCGAGAGGAGAAGGGGGAGTGGCTTAACCAGCCTCTTACTGTCTCTACTGTAAAACACACACGGCTCCTCATAATGCTGAGCTCAATCTGAGCCCACCATGACCGCGACCACCACGGTCAGGGCCCGTTCGTAACGGGTTATAGTCAAGTGACACACTCGCTCTGTCCGAGCCCACCAGTCTGCCTGCCTGACGTTTCCACACGAGAGAGAGAGCGTGCACAGACACGCAATGCTCACTGACAGCTAATGTGGAAAACACACAGCCCCACTGCACTCACACACACACTCAGACGCACACGAGGGTACGTGGAACTCTGTTTGAACACGTGAAAATCAGAAATTTGCATTAGCGACTCAAAAGTGGCTCTTAAAGCTGCTGGGTGAAGTTGAGACTGGAGGAAATCAGTCAAAGCGATGGCCTTTAAGAGTGGTTGCCACTCTCCTGAGCAGGGTGGTCCGGCCGCGCCGTGGCGAGGGGCTCGCTTCGGTGCGCCCGGCGCTGTCAGCGCTGTCACGGGCAGCCACGGTGCTCAGCAGCCCTAAGTGCACTTTTACGCATGGACACGTTCAAACACAGCTAAATGGGAAGGCAGCAAGGAGTGGACTCTCCCATTAGAACAAGATAAAATTTAAAAATGCGTTAAATATCCGTTTGGAGTGCAGCAGCGTGATCTGAGTGGATCTCGCCACGGCACGGCTCGACTTTGAAGTTTGGATGCATCAGTGTGGAGGCGAATCAATAGCCCCCCTGAACTCAGTGGCCTCTTACCTCTGTTGGTGCTGGAGCAGCTCTGTCTCCTGACCGGGGCTTGGTGCTCAGCTTTGCGGAGGGTCTCCAGGTTTACCGGGGGTTCCCTGACCGGGGTAGCCGACTCTGAGGCGCTGTTGCCCGGGTCGCTTGTTGGATCTGGAGGGGACTCCATGTTGTATCTCGGATTTGTTATGTTTTATTATTTTTCTTCTTCTTCTTCTTCTTATTCTTCTTCTCACCGTTTCCTCCTCTTCTGTCTTCTTCTTGGTGGATCGCGAGGTGTCGCGACAAGATTTTAATTAATTAATTTTTTTTTCGAGCTATTGAAGACTTCGCCCGGACGCGTAAATTTACAGGCGAACTAAAAGAAATGTTGAGAAAAAGGCGAGTGGAGCCAGAGGTGGGTGTGTGGGGGCTGATTGTCCACTGGCAGCGCTAGAGAGAGCTCCAGTCAGACACAAGTGAGGAAGGGAGAGGTTGTCAATAGTCGATGAATGGATGTGAGCGGTGGAGGAGCCCTCTCGCACTGAGCTGCGCCTCTTTCGTGTCCCCTCTGTTATATCTCCACATGTTCGCAGGGTCTGGCGCTGCAGATGCGCCATAAGGAACGCGCGTAGCGCAAGAAAATAGCACAATAATCATATGGTGAGATAATTTTTTAGGTGCAATCTTCGTAGCGCTGGCAGTTTCTCATCACTATTTCATGAACCCTCACGCTCACTTCAGCCTTACTGAAATTATGAGGAGCTTCATGCTTAGACGGCAGCCTGAACCATAGTGAGAAATTACATTAACAGACGGTTCCATATGCAATGTATTAGCAAGCACCAACATCAAACACCACCACCACCATTACCATCATCATCCTCATCATTTTTTACCTTAATTTCCAACACTAGTCTTCAAAGAGCCGCAGGCTACCTGCCTATATCTGTTAGACTGTTAGTATAATTATTAGACCTATTGATGAGGGTTGGCCTGGAAATTTCAGATTGATATTATTGTGAAATGTACATTTTACATACACTTTAGTATTAAGTACACTTTAGTAGAATTTTACAAAAAAAGAAGAAAAAATATATATATACACACACACATACGTATATATATATATATATATATATATATATATATATATAGCTGTTTATTCTGTATATGCTACATACATAAAAAAAAAACATGTAACTTTTCAAAGAGTAGTAGATGACCATCTCTAGACTATGTAGACTTTTTTTTTCAAACCTGAGGTGTGTGACAGTCTAAAATATCTGGTGTCTGACCTGAAACACCACTATCATCTAAGAAAATGTACATAAATATATAAACACACAACTTGTCAAGGACTGAGAGTTGGATGGCCATCTCAGCCATGTCTCCTTCAGTAGATTAAGTTGGTCTGGGTTTTCACGGACAGCAGCAGCTGATCAAAACGTTTACAGCCTGATGGTTTTTCTCGACCAAGTGCACACATCGCTGGCAAGTGTGGTTCGTGCAGTAGGCAGGAGTGGAAGTGTTTCGCCTGCAGTGTCACTCTCTGCTCTTTCTCCAGAACTCATCGCCATGGCTCTGCCAAAGTCCACGTGCACTGCTGTGGGGGCGGGGTTCCATTGGCGCGCGCCCAGCCTGAGCCCCGCC
>JBBJLS010000128.1:10003783-10022561 GCA_037577275.1 Bryconaethiops microstoma
TAAAATAAACCTACCATTAAAATGATACTGTTCTGAGACTTTCCATTTCTTTGTCATTGGACAAACTTACAAAATCATCGACGGGTCAAATAATTATTTCCGTGTTTGTCATATGTATACTAAATTCACAGAAGCAGTGAATTCAGACAAGACTGGTTTGAACCATTCTCACTTTTAAAAGTGAGGAAAATAAGGTAATCAAGTAGATGTTGTCATTTCAGCAACATACACTATACATAGTGAAATACAACAATGTTGCAATAGCATAAACCATAGTGCAACACAAAAAAACAGAACAAGACTACACGAGCACATGCAGGACAGGACTAACAAGAGAGTGCAAAAAACACGAGCACTAGAACAATCATTTACAGGGCAGGATAACAAACAGTACAGTCGACAGGAGCAGTAACAGTACTTGTGTGAGTGAATAAAGTAATGCTGTATTCTAGCAGCAGAGTCATTTAAAGCACTTTTTTCACAGGTATACAGGATGTACAGGTATACACCGTGCCGTGCTACGATGGAATGGAAGTTGTAGTATGCTTTGATTTTTCATTCTATCTCAGCCTGGTTACAGTGTTTCTAACGTGCTGGCTGCACAATTCTCTTCCCACAGTTTATTGTTGTCCCCAAACCACATCCATGGAGTCGTACCAGCAGAAAGTTTTCTATCAGAGCCACTTTTAATTTTATCATCTTTTTTGGGCTTTTAATTTTTTTTCTCAGCATTGTTTAGCCATGCAGTAAATACCTACCCCATCTAACTTGTTACAGATTTCCTGGCACCTTCATATTTCTCACAGCATTAGAAAACTCTCACTCTCTACCTTCAGCAGGATTGTGACAGCAGGAGTATGGCTTGAGTACAGGTCACTTTATTTGTAATGGAAAACCATTTGTTTGTAGGAAGGCATGGTTCAAGTTTCAAGGTTGCTTTATTGTCATCAGCAGCAACAAGAAGCAGCAACAAGATTAGAAAAACATGTACAATATTTAAACCAATACAGGGTATTTACAGTGGCAGTTGAGGAGCAAGTTTTCTTTGTTTATGGCAGAACAATTTGGAGAAAGGAAGCATTTCAGTTCATTGTGTGTGTGTGTATGTGCAATGTACAGTTTGTTATCCAGTTCTGATTAAAGAGTCTGATGGCCTGGGGAAGAAACTGAAGCCCATCCCGGCAGTGGAGTCCCAGATGCTGCAAAACCTTCTGCCAGATGGAAGGAGGGAAAAGAGGGTGTGGGAGGAGTGTATGGGGTCATCCACAATGCTAATGTCTTTGTGGATGCAACGTTTGGTGTAAATGACTGCAACAAATGACTGAGATGATCTTCTCAGCAGTGCTTACTATCCTCTGTAGGTTCTTACAATCTGATGTAGCACAATTTCCATACCACGCCAAGATGCAACTACAGAGAGTGCTGTCTGTAGTCACTCAGTAAAATGTGATAAGAACTGGACGGGAGGTGCACTCTCTTCAGTCTCCACAGGAAGCAAAGACGCTCCTGGGCCTTCTTGGTGATGGATCTGGTGTTGAGGTTCCATGTAATGTTCTCCGTGATGTGAAGACCAAGGAATCTCCGTTGAGGAGCTGTTGATGTTAAGCCGAGAATGATTATGTTGTGCCTTCCTGAAGTCAACATGCATCTTGTTTTTGTCCATTTTCAGAGAAAGACTGTTAGCTCTGAACCAGTCAAGGGTCTGTTAGCCATTGCACCTCCTTTCTGAATGCCACCTTGTCAGTCATGCTGATCAAACCCACTACAGTCATGTTGGCAGCAAACTTGATGATGTGGTTAGAACTGTGCATTGCTGCACAGGATGGTTGAGATGGGTAAGCGTCAGCTGAAGGGTGTTGGTGATGTCATCGTCCACTGAACGGTTAGTATGTTATGCAAACTGCAGGAGCACAGCTTTGATTTTATGTGCCTCATGATAAGCCTCACAAAGCACTTTGTGTTTGGTTTACATGCGGCAGGACGGTAGTCATTGAGACACTGACAACTTCTTTGGTTTCTTTGATGGTGGTGACTTTGAAGCATGTTAGGACAATTGTGGTGATCTGAGAGATGTTGAATATGTCTGTGCACCCTCTGAGCACACGTCCAGGAAAGTTTTCTAGTAAAGTGACCCTCTGTGGGTTGACTCTGGGCAGAGTGAAGTGAAAGTGACCATTTTGTCATACATGAACGCACCACAGCACAAAATTCTTCCTCTGTATTTAACCCATTCACCAAGTGTAGCAGTTGGCAGCCATGAACACAGCACCTGGGGACAGTACCTTGCTCAGGGTACCTCAGAGGTGCTTAGCAGTCTTGGGAATCAAACCCCTGACTTCCAAATCGCAGGGCAAATGTCCTAACCACTAGGCTACTAGCTGCCCCTCCTCACATCAGCCTTGGTCAGACAGAGCACCAATAATTGGGGGTGGGGTGGTCTTCCTTACTGCCCTGGGATTCTGTGCCTCAAACTGTACGTCAAAGTTATTTTGAGTGGCTGACGCTCTTATCCAGGCCGACTTACAATTATTTATGGGGATAGTCCAACTGGAGCAACTGAGGGTTAAGTGTTTTGCTAAATTATACAGTGGTAGAAAGTCAGGGTTTGAACCTGCAACTTTGTGGTCATCAGGTTCAGAGGCAGGTGTTTTACCCACTAGGGTGCTACCATCCCCCTATTTGTAATAAAGCACAGATGGAACAAAGGCCTCCACAGGCAGGTGGAGATGTCCTGTAGTTGGTGATGGCCTAGATCCCCTGCCACATGCACCGTGTGTTGCCAGTATCCTGGAAGTGGCCATGGATCTTCTGAGCATGTGCACGCCTTGCTGCTCTGATGGCCTGGGACAGGTTGGCTCTTGCTGTTCTTAGTGCAGTTTTATTGCCTGATCTGAAGGCAGAGTCATGGGTTCACAGCAGTGCATGCATCTCCATAGTCATCTATGGCTTTTGGTGATGGTCTTATAGTAAGATAGTAACATCATCAATGCATTTGCTGATGTAGCCAGTCACCAATTCCGTGTACTCCTTCAGGTTGGTAGTGCAGCCGTGAGTTGTAGCCTCCTTAAACATGTCCCAGTTAGTGTGCTCAAAGCAGTCCTGCTGAGGTCACAGAGCTTTTCCAGCGGTCCAAATTCGAGGCAAGTTTCTTGTTTATATCTTGTCAAAAAAAAGAGTCTGTCTGTGATAGACATGTGCATCAGTCAACTACAACTATCATTTTGTACCAATGTTGGATCTTAAAGAGGCTTCTGTGACTGGCTCAATCCAGCTATTCCATGATATGGGTCCTACTGGCATTGCTTCATTTCTGTATGACAGATGCAATGTCTCTGTGTTTTAAATCAGACACACTGACAGTCAGCTCCATCTTTGCTTCACAGTCATCATTATTATGTACAGAGCAACAGCCAGGACTAATGAGCTCGAACACCAGCGCACATATCACGACTGCAGGTAATTGTTTACACACTGTTTTATGTGTGTGATTGATTTGAAAGAGGTTGGGAACAATTGTGTTTGCACTCGTTCGTGCTCACTTTTGTTTCCATCAATGAGACACAGAGTCGTTTTCGAGGCTTGCAATTAAACACGGTTAAAAAAAAACAAAAAAACAGGCAATTAACAGGATGTATCAATAACTGTTGTAATTGTTATAGGGGTATGTAATTAGAAAACTATTGACCTGACCTGTGATTTCTTGAACTGGATTTGGGGGGAGTGTGTGTGTGTGTGTATGTGTGTGTGTGTGTGTGTGTTTGTGTTTGTCAGTTGGGGGTTGGTCGGGGTGGTAAACATGTTTGGATTTGGGAGGAAATGTGCATAAGCAGACAGCACTGCTGCTGTCGCTGTGCATCTGTGGAACACAGGCATAATTTCTCCCATGTATGACATTTCCCAGTACAAAAGCCAAGAGAGAAGGGAATATCAGGATAACATGGGAAGTTCTAACCACACATGGGCTTTAAATGTCAGTGTGTGTGTGTGTGTGTGTGTGTGAGAGAGAGAGAGAAACAACCACATACTTCGTCATTACTCACTATATGTCTCTGAAACACAGGTGTAACCTAACAGCCTATTAACGTCTCCTTTTGGAGCAGCAAACAGACCAGCAAGCAAGGAAATTGAGATGTATATAATACACGACTCAATAAATAATTGCTTCTTATGACCTGCCCTCAAAGTCATCCCCATGTGAGTTTGTCTAGACATATTTGGAAAGTGTCAGGTGTCTGGGTCTGCTTCTATAACTGTGGGTTTGACCATCCTATACAAGGTTTTCCCTCCAGTCATTCAAGCTGATGCTCTCCATGGCACTCAGACTGATAAAATGAAAGAACAGTTTTTTTTTTCTGCTGCTTGAGCAACTGAAATGGGACTGACAAAAGGTACACTCTAACTTTACCTTGGAGAATCCCCAGTGCCTACAGCACAATTGGTAAAAAAAAAAAAAAAAAAAAAAAGCTTGATGGGGGTTTTGTTACTGGGGGGAAAAGTTGGGGTAGAATCTCTCACTTCCCTGAGATGAGACCTATTCCCTCTGTTTCCGCACTCGATCACTCCTCTCCAGTGCTGCTCCTGCCTCTTGACCTACAGCAATGCCATCCTATCACCTTGACTATAGCAGTCAATGCCACGGCATGGAAGGGGAGAATGTGGAGCACAACACAGAAGTAGAAAGAGAGAAAGCGAGAGAGAGGGAAATAGAGCAAAAGACAAAAAAGAAATGCAAAATGCAACAGAAAGCAAATGAACAAAAGAAAGAGAAAGACAGACTGTCAAGAGAAAAATCAGTCGTCTGCCTCACGCCACTGATCATGCACCCGCCACTCAGCACCCCACCCCCCACTACTGTGTTTAAAGCGGAGAAGAGGCAAGGACGAGTGTGATACAGCGCTGCTTTAATTTTTTGAGTGATGATGAATTGCTGCCGCCGTGCTGCACTGGAGCAGGGGAAGGATGCAGCGGATGGGAGGCGGGAGGCGCTCCACGCCTGCCTGTGTTTAAAAATGATTGATTAAGCTGACACCAGCGCAGGAGTGCACGGCCGCTCTATTTTTCTCCCTCATTATGTAAGACAATATTTCAAATCAAGAGAGCACAAGAAGAGGACAATGCAGGCCCCCAGACAGGACACCCTTCAGCTAAAGTTTACAGCTCAAAACACACAGCCCTATTGATCTGCAGTTTTCTCTTTTGACTTGCTGATGTTTCTTTTGCGCAGAAAAAATGAAAATAATTCTGCTGTCCAAAGTAGATGTCAATAATTAGACAATTACACTCTAAAAATAATGCCATGGCAAGTGATCAAATCGTAAATCTAGCCAGCGTATCTAGTATTCCTCATTGTGCAATTATAATAAGAATATTTGATGATTATTCAACTTATTACAAGATGTATTTACTGGCTATGATCATTATATTCTTCATGATAATGGAAATGAAATTGAATGGATAATAAAAAATCATCCACTAAAAATGACGTTTACTCTGTCGTCAGACTTAATAGGTTTCCAGAAGAACAGCCTGAGCTTTTTTGCTTAGTTTAAAATTGAAATAACTGAACCAAAATTAAGCCATGATTACTTAAGGATTTGCCTTTATGGGTGCTTGGTCATTTCGTAAAAGATAACTAATCCTATTAAAAAACAAGAGCTTTTATGTTTTCATTCTGAGCATCATATGAGAAGAATGCAGTGTAAATTAAAGTACTCTTCCTTGCTGCACCTCAAACCTATTTTTCAAAGCATGGCTATATGAGTCGTTCAGGTGTTTCATGGTAAATTAGTGAGAAAAAGGAGGCTACACAGTCCCCTTGTAAGGAGGGCAAATCCCAGGGGGCAGCACCTCAGTTGTGTTATTTTGCTTTCTCAGTTATAAACCCCATACTGAATATTTGTCTCACTTTGACAGGTAAACAAGTAACTGGGATGATCTGTGTCTATTATACATGTACTGTGCATAAGGTTATTAGGAGGGTACCTATTTATATACTACTGACTAACTTTTCTTTCTGGAGTGCCATCTTCCTGTGCTGGACCTTCTACCACTGGATTCCAGAGCCACCCTTCATCTTAGCAGGGCTGACAACTTTCATGCACGGAGCGTGAGACTTACGTAAGTGACACAGATCTCACGCCACACATGCCTTTTCTCACCTTAGCTTTTTGTCTTCACTTTCTCCAGTGTTCCTCCAAGCAGTCATTCGTGCAACAACAAATCACTGCGTTGCACGTTCCGGTGGAGCATTCAATCACAATGAAGCTACGTTCCAGTGGAGAAGCCCTCCCACCACAAGAACAAATCTCACTCTGAACCAAAAAGCCCCAAAACAATTCTCACTCTAAGCTAAATTCAAAAGTTAGCAGCCCTGAGCACAGGGTTCAGGGCTCAAGTGCTTCTTTCTGAAGTTGAATTAGACTGCTGGTTTTGAGGAACCACTGTCTTGTACAGTTTTAGACCTTCCCTGTCTGAACACACACAATCCAGCATATAAAGGGCTTGATAATTAGCTGATCAAAAATCAGCATAGAGGCAGTGGTTCCCCCAGACTGGAATTGAGAACCACTGATCAAGTGTTTAATGTTTATTTTTGAGGTCAAATAATGCTTCTCTGCTCTCCTTCACAGTTTTTCCATCCATTGGAAGAATTTCATGTCAGATACCTCTGCTATCTGCTGTTGCCACATTCCATGGAGGGGCATTTCCTGCCATGGCACGTCCTCTGTTCCATGCTCTTCATGTCCTCTATCTGTCTGACGCATTCTCTTAGCTCATCCTTGGGGGCATTGTTTGTGAATGTTTTGTGTCTCCTTTGAGAACGTCGTCTTGACACTTTCTGAGCCCCTCCTCAGTGTCTCTTTAGAATTATCTAAAATATGTGGATGTTGGATAAGCACTATGTGTTGGTCTTTTTATTAATTTGACCTTTCAGGGCCTTTCCTCTGGAGATCCCTAGATGATGTTGTTTTCTGACATTCCACCTCATGCATCCCGTTTGATTGGAAGATATTCAGGTAGTTGCCTTGTTATGTCTGCTACGGGGCTTTCTGATAGTAATTCCCTCTGACTTGTTCACTGTAGCTGTTTCTACCCATTTCAGTCCCTTAAAGAGCCATATTTGCAAAATGGTTGAAAAAACCGTGACATAATGTGAAGGTTCCTTGCCAATTTATGGGCTCTTCCAAGAAACTTTACAATATGTATAGGTTCTTTAAACTGTGGCCTGTTCTTCAAATCTACAAACTTCAGTTGCAAAAATGGTTCTTTACTATACCTTGAAAGGTACTTTAGGGAACCAAAAATGGTTCTTCCATGGAATCACACAAAGAACCCTTTTTGATACCTTCATTTTAAAAAAAAAGGAAGAATTGATGTCTCCGCATCTCAATGTCTTTATCATCAACATATATCAAGCGGATACATGAGTCAAAATTTTTTATGGTTTTGACATACAGGTTGATGTCATCTTTGTTTAAGAGCTAAGTGATGGTAGCTCCACTGTTGAACCTACCTTGTATCACATGTATATTATACAAGCTCCTGATGATTTGGCTTAGGGAGTTCAGGCCTATGCAGAGCAGTAGCAGAAATTCATTGCATCATACATACCAAACTCCATGCCCACCTGGGTAAATGTGCTGTTGAGGTTCTTATTGCATTGCTAACCTTATATCCTCATAGGATTTCAAATATTTACTTTAAATGTTATTGAGTATTACGGTTTCTTGTAATGATCATAGGTTTAGTTTGGTCAGCCTAGTCTTGGAGTGCTGGTGTATAGATCTATTTTCTAAAAACTGGAACTTTGAGTCTTATACGTTGTATACAGAATATTGCATTTGGTCCCTAAAAATGTAATACTTGAAAATGTAATGCACTTGAACACTTCCAGGACACACTATTATAACCCAGCAGTTTTTGCACTACATATCTAACCTATTTTCAAGAGATTGCAGTTTATTGAAATGATTTCTAATGGCCATGCACAGAGAATGAAAGGATCACACATGGCTGTCTAATGTTAGAAGGTACATATCATTGCTTTCCCTGAATCTTCACAATGGTCATTTTTAAAAGAGAGGGCAAAATGTTCTTTACTTCTAAGTTGATGCATATCTTGCTTGTAGCAATTCTTTTGGAGAATTTTTATTCCTGAAAATTGCACACAATGGTTTCAAATTTGTAAAAATAAAAATGGGCATTAGGTTCTTATAAATTCTTTGGAGAGTAACAATTGGTTGTTTAGTTGATGGGAAAACGTCTTTACCAATGTGATGAAAATCCCATGAATCTAAACACACGTATCAGGATATGGCATTGCCTCAAGGCTACAGTTTTGTAGACTATCTCCCTCAAGTCAAATTGAGGCTTTAGGGGCTGCCAACAAAAACTACCTTTGCACCTTATGACAATTTGAAAGCCCTTCAAATATGGAAGGGAAGTCAGGAATTAACTTTCTTTTCCGAAACCAGAAAGCAGGGTCTTCTTCAGGGTAGTACCGATTTGTATTTCTACACATACTCACTCAACTTGATGAATATAATTCTTGACAGGAGCTTTCATGTTGTAGAAAGACAGACTATTCATTGGTAGCTAGATGGTATTTGTCTCTTTTGGGGTATTACATGACTAGTATTGTTCTATTCTGGATTAGCGAGCAAGCTGTAAGCTGTTTGCTATCACCTGTTTCCTTTGTGTTGCTAGGCAGATTTGCTGTTAGCATCTATTCAGTTACCATTTCTTCATATGAATGGTACAGATGGGATTGTAAGTATTTGTACATGGATGCAATTTTTGCTATTTTCTCTCTGTATACCACAATAATACATTTGAAATTACGCAACCAAGATGTGATATAAGTATAGACTTTCAGTTTTGGTTTAAGGGGAACAAAGTAATTTAATATATAATACACGTATTGTTTTAATACTTTGAAGAAAATCCCATGGAACCCATGGACAAAATGTCACATTTCCTTCATTGTGATATTTGGCCAGACTTTTACTGCTGCCACCTTTAGTTGCTGCTTGTTTGTTAGTATTTCTGCCTTAAGTGTTGTCTTCGTAATAGAAAAGCTGCTCTGTTGGGTTGGGATTAGGCCATTAAATAGTTTGTAAAAGGCTTTACAGACAGTTTTCAGCTGAATCTGAGTAGAGAATATAGGCCTTTACATGTCAGAATTCATCCTTCTACTTCTGTCAGCAGTCACATCATCAATAAACACCAGTGACCTATCATTACATGCCTATACCATTACACTGCCTCCACTATGTTTGATAGACAATGTAGTATACTTAAAACTTGAAACTTTTCTTTTCCCATCATTCTTCCCATACAAGTTGGTCTTGGTTTCATCTGTACAAAGAACGTTATTCTACAACTAGGCAGGCTTTGAAAGGCTTTCTGGCAAAGTCTAATTTCACCTTTCTGTTCTTCAGCATTACTAGTGGTTTGCATTTAGAGGTAAACCTTCTGTATTTACATTCATGAATGTGTCTCTTGATTGTAGACTTTGACAATAATACGTCTGCCCCCTCAAGAATGCTCCCAACCTGGCAAGATGTTGTGAAGTGGTTTTTCTTCTCCATGGAAAGAATTCTGTGATCATCCACTTTAGTTGGTCTTCTCTGGTCTCCCAGGCCTTTCGGCATTGCTAAGCTCACCAGTGCATTCCTTCTTTTAAGAATGTACCAAATTCTTGATTTGGGCACTCAAAGTTTTAGCTATCCTTTCTGATACCAAATGCAAATTAAGAACTTTGAATTACTACAGACCTTCTATCTACTTAATTTGTCATGGACTGATCAGGGAACGGGCCACACCTAACCATGAAACTTCTTAGCAGTCACATGTTCAGTTGCTTTTTGAGCCTCTGAAAATGCAGGGACTCTGTAAAAAATTTCTGTAATTTCTGAAAGCTTAATGCAATGACTATGTTAAACCCCTTCAATTAAAGCTGAATGTTTAAAATTCTGTCATATATTGATTGCTTCATACTCTCCTTGACAATTGTTTTTTTATGAGAATCTGAAACCATTTAATGCAACAAATTTGCTAATATCCAATACGTTTTCACTGCATTGTAACTACACAGCACCAGAACTACACATATACTATAGCAGCAGACTAAAGAAAAAAAAACAATGGAATGAAAGAGTTACCTCTTAGACTATTTTAACATTTGTCTTTAAACTAAAGTTTTCAAATATCATCAAATTAAAACATGGTTTTAAAAATTCACACCGCCTTCCACAAATATTGGCATCCCTGGTAAACACAAACAGGCTATAAAATACATTCTTCATTGCTAAGCCTTTTGATATTACTTTTAAAACAGTAATAATTACTTAACTCGTATTTGTAGTATAAAGACTGAAAGAAAAAAACAAAATATTTTGATGAAATAAATATTTTTCTCAAATCTATATGTGCCACAATGGTTGGCACCTCTTCATTAAGTACTTTAGTGCAGCCTCCCTTAGCAGCTCTGAATCTTCTCCTAAAACATTTAATGAGCCTGAAGAACACACGACATAGATTCTGAGTCTATTCCTCCTCACAGAACCTCTCCAGATCCTTCAAATTTTGAGTTCAATGCGGTTTTCTTCGAGAACTTAAGTGGTCATGGCAAACCCTTGAACCTGTGGTCAGTAAATCATTTCTGCGTTGATTTTGAGGTGTGCTTTGGATCATTGTCCTGTTGGACGATCAGACCATGGCCCAGTTTATGCTTCCTGGGTGAGGCAGCCAGGGTTTATTTGATATCTGCTGGCACTTGATGAAGTCCATAATACCCTGTAAGTGGTCCAGTGCCCTAGGAAAAAATAGCCCCACAATGTCACAGTTGCACCAACCCATGTTCTAGTGAGGTGCAGGTCCTATTGTGTATGACAATCTTTGTGTCTACTAAAGACCTGCCCATGGTGTTTGTAGCCAAACATTCTATTTTAATCTCATCTGACCACAGCCCACTAAAAGTTCCAGAAATTACTGGTACATTGTAGGTGCTTGAGTTTGCTGGTCCTTGACTACATAAGCTTTCTTCTGGAAATCCTCTTAAACAACTTGCTCTTAGGTAGCTGAAAGTCTGTTTGTAGTTCGGGAGGTGGTCTGATTCTGCAGCTGTGATCCTTGTAAATCTTTTGGCCATTCAAATTATTCTCCCCACTAATTTGTCAGGACAGTCTGGAGACAAAGCTGTTGGGTAATAATTCTTTTTTTACACAATTCTTTTTAAGGAGTGCTAAAGTAAATGATTTTAGAGGGTTAACCAGTGAAAACTTTGGAAGATTAAGTTAAAACTCAAAACTATTCTTAATTTGCATTCCTCAGTGATGCCACAACTAAGGGGAGGCCAGGAGTCCAAGGAGACAAAACTGACCTCACTGTCTCTGGGTGAGTAGGGTGGTCCTCCCTCTCCCCTGTCTCCCCTGGAAAATATGAGTGAAAGAGAGCAGAGAGAGAGAGAGAGAGAGAAAGAGAGAGAGAAAAAGAAAGACGAGAAGAGAGAGAGAGAGAGAAAGAGAGAGAGAAGAGAAAGAGAGAGAGAGAGAGAGAGAGAGAGAGAGAGAGAGAGAGAGAGAGAAGAGAGAGAATGGTTATGAAGAAAGTGCATGTCTTCTGTTAAATGGTATGTAGCTTTAAATATAATAGCATTACATGGGCTTGATTAACTGAATTGGGATGCCCCGCCTAGAAAAAGACCTTTTGTTCTTGTCACTCTCATGTTCAGAGGGAGATGAATGTATTGTTATGCGTCTGCCTGCTTGTGTTGGTGTAGTGGCTGTGCGCCTTCACAGGGAATCAAACTCCAGCATCATGCTAATTTGCTACTGATGTTGAGATAAATGCATAGCGCACTACAATAACAGTTACTGCTGGCCTGTACACTACCAATACAAACAAGACGCATAAAGAAATAGAGGTGATCCTTCTTGTAGTTTATTTTTTTTTAAAAACAAATCCATTAACTGCCATATGAGCTTTATATTATTCATTCATGGAAAGAAAATGAAGGTTGGAATGATGGAGAGAATGCAGAGTGAATACAGAAGGGAATGAATGTGTTTAAGATCCTGATCTGACAGAGGCATCAAACTGAGAGATAGAGTGACACGTTTGTGGCAGTTCAAAGTGATGACTGATGTGAAGCATGCCAGAGAGAGACCTGACAACACACACACAAGCGCATGCACACACACACACACACACACACACACACACACACACACACACACACACACACACACACACACACACACACACACACGTACAAACACACAGAAAATAAAGACAGTGTTTTTTCATTTCTTTTAATTGTTTTTTCCTCTTAAAAACAAACAACAATATTTCTTTTGTAATGTTAATGCATTATGAGCGCCACCAAAGCACCAAAAGTCTTTTTTCACTTGTTCCTATATTTATGGGGCCAATTACAAGTATAATAATGCAATCAAATACATACATGCATGCAAGTCAAGTAGGTCTTTACTGTCATTTTAACTATCTACACCGTACCCAGCGAAACACAACAACACTCAAAACCATGGTGCAAGACAGAGAACAAAACACAGAAACAACAACACTATGTAAGTGTGGATAGTACAGGACAGCACAGAGGACAGAACAGCATACAGGACAGCTGGCAAAAACAGTAACAGTACAGATGTAAATAAATACAGTCCAGAGACTGGTTTTCAACAGCTGGAAAATTAAGTATGCAAATGTGCACTCACATAAACACACAAACAAACAAACACATACAATCTGTACACAGCTGATTCATGCTTTGACTAAAATTGTTAATGATTGTCACTACTCTCATATTATTTTAACCAAAAACAGCAGATTTATCTGCATATTGTTTGTGGACTAGACCAGCTGCCAACAACAGCAGTAATCAACAGCATAAAACAGAGGAAAAGTCCACTAGCAAGCAATGCTACCAAACAGCACCACCTAGCAGCCCTGAAAGATCTCTGTCAAAGATCTCCACAGAGCACTGAGCATGTAAAGCTTTGATTGAATCTTAACAGTTATCTAAAGAAATCTTATGCCATCAAAAATAACACCACACAGTTGGAAATTATTACAGGCGAATGAATAATAAGTAGAAGTCATATGCATATGTCTCAGTGTCATTCAATACCAGAGAAAATGGCATTTAAATAGAAGATATGAAGGACAGTTCTAAAAAGAGAATAATTTAAACAGACCAATATATTTCACTTGGTTGAGCAGAGTTTGAGCACAGTTGCATGACGGTATGTTGTTTTCAGATCTGTTGCCTCTCGTGCCTCTCAAAGTGTCCAGAGTCAAAATTGAATCATGGCGTGTGTGTAGAGTTCAAATGACTGGGGAGACTTGCCGGGCTCAAAATCAGGAGGTGAAAAATGGCGTGGTTATTTGTGCCTGACAGAAGTTAAGAGCCTCTCCCGGCGGCCCACTCGCTCCCTGCTGACCGCGAGCCTGCCTTCTCCTCTAGCTGCATCTCACCTTGCAAGAGCACACACACGCTCGCCCAAAAAGTGCACAGGATGGCCTACTAACTGCACCATGCTCCGTAAATATGAGGCCTGGGGTGTGTGTGTGTGTGTGTGTGTGTTTGTCCGTGTAAGTGTGTGGTAATTACCATATGTGAGTATATTTTCGCAATTAATTCACAATGAACTCAATTCAGTAGGAGGAAAGGTACCAAAATTGTGGGCAAAAGGGACTTTTGGATGATTACAATTTCATATTTGTACATAATCATATAATTATGGATATAACCATATATTTAGCCAAATTGCAGTAATGCCACAATATGCATCTATATAATTCTACTACACAATGACTGTGGACACTGAAATATTAGATCAGATCATTGTATTCGACCCACAGAATTTTCAGCATGTGTCTGCGAGGGCTTTAGAAATTATGCAAACGACATCTCAGAATCTGACAACAAGGTGAATTAGTAAGACTCTAAATGAGATGTGTTTAAAATAAACATCATAAGACTCAGTGATGATATTTTCCTCAGATCTCCAGCAAAAGCAACGATATGCAAAACTACAATCAAATTTTATTATTTACTGCAGTCTGTATAAATGGCATGACTGAAATATAGACGCTGCATGGAGACCACAGTGAATACTGATATCCATTCTGACTTCTGAAGGAGATGAGAAGTTTATAAATTCTGCATTGTCTTGAGGGGTGTTTTCCTAAATGGCTGGTTATACTGGGGCTCACTCTAAATTATGGAGGGAACAACCCAACTTCTTTGCTTGTCAATCACAAGGCCAGAACAGTCTCATTAAAGACAGAAAGCTGCATTTTTTTTGACAAAATACTTTAACCAGGGAAAGTTCTCCAATCAGGCACAATTAGAAGTTTTTGTACCACAGTCCTCATATGGATACTGAGACAGTGTTATTCACTGTGGACGTGTGTCTTTGTCTTTTATGTCTTCTTGCTGTTGTATTAATACTTTCATAATTAAAAAGATTCACACATGTGAAATAATTCATTGGAACCAAAAAAACTACTCGACAATTACATGATTCTGTTTTCGCATCGTACGTTTATGCTTGTTACATACATTTTTTGTGGACGACAAGTGATAAGTTCTAGCTTAAACATTAATGCTACTGCGCTGTGGACTTGTGGTCAAACACAGATACACATTTGTACAATTAACGTCCAAATTATTGGTCACGATCATCTAAAAGTAACAATACATGTAATGATTCAAATGTTCCTCTGAAATGTTTGGAAAAAGTCATTATCTAACAGAAATCATTCGTACATGAGTAGAAGCGGAGTATTTGTACAAAAAGATTTTTTTCAGAAGTTATTGTCACTGATTGTTTTCGTTAGTCTTAGTCTCCAGGAATTGCCCATGTACAGTGAGGAGGATGATAAAAGGGATAAAGAGGGTTTTCAGGTTTCAGAATTCATGGTTCATCATCAGAGATTCACTATAGATGCCTTTATTAAGATCAATTCCCAAAACACAGTGCCTAAACATTGTCACTGGAAACGGCAAAGGAAAACGATCTCTGCAACTGCAATTGGAACTTTGTGATGTGCTCAGATAAGACAAAAATGTTCAGGTCTTGCACACAAATGTCACATTTGACTAAAGAAAGTGACTGTAAACAAAGAAAAGCACCTAATATTGTCAAATTTGGTGCCAGATTGTCAAATTGGTCAAATTTGATGCTTTGTAGCTGTTTTGGAGCTGCTTGCAGTCCAGGGACATATAAAATCAATGCCTTAATGAATTCCACTAAATACCAGGGGATTATAGTCTGCAATCTTTCTGCCTCTGCCAGAAGGATGAAACTTGGCCTTTTAGAAAGGTTATAATCCCAAACATCAAACACACAACAAAGTCCACACCAAAATTGTTGCAGGAACACAAAATCAAAGTTTTGCAAAGTTTTGTCCAACTCAGTCCAACTGAAAACCCGTGACGTGTACCGAAGAGGGCAGCCTACAAGCAAAGAGCCAAGAATATCAAGGAACTGGAAATGTTCTGCATGCAGGAGTAGTCTTAGGATCCCTCAACATGTGTACTCCAACCTTGTTAAGCATTACAGAAAGTGGTTCAGCTCTGTTATTCTCACCGGGGGAGGCTTCACCAAATATTAATAATGAAAGTGCCAATATTTTTGAAACTCATGTTTTGTTTATGTGCCACTAAAGAAAACTTTTTCTCTTTGTCCCAAAATTCAGTGTAAAAATAAAAATATGCAGCTTACCCGTTTGTTTAAGCCTGAAATATCGCTCAGCGCATGTGTGTTTTATTTATTTAATATACTCACTTCAGCTCGACTGCATGAACGGTGCCTATAATTCTGTAGTTGACTGTAAATCCATACTGTTAAACACATGTCCAGCAACTGCTAAGTCCGTATTGAGAACAGTGTCCTAGTAAATTTGGACCAGTGGTGCCTTCTAATTCAGACTGACCTAGGACCTGAAGCCCTGACAGACATCCTAACAGCAGTGTAAAAGATAAAGGTGCTTAAATGGTTCTTGGCTTGGATGCATGGTTCTAGTGGAAAACATCAGTACAGATTCATTCAAGTTTTTATACTGAAATATCTTCAGAGAAAAATACAGTTGAATAAAAAACCATCGATTGAAAGGTCCTCTAAGCAACCAACAATAGTTCTTTTCCCTGTTGCCCTCTTTTACTTTTAGTTTTAAGATCGCGTATATATTATAGTAAACATTATTGTTAAGGTATCATTCCAGATGCATGAAAAACAGGTTCGGTGGATAAGAATCTGTATGTTCTCCTGCCGCCTCTTGTTTGTGTGGAGTTTTCGTCTGGCCGTCTGAGGTATTAGGATATGAAGAGGCTGGGGAGCTGCATACTGCCGGCTCAATGGCTCCTGACAAACCCAGCCCATCAGATATTAGCGAACAGTCTCTGAAGCTGGGCGGGCTGCTAATTTAGCCTTTAGCTCCACGGTAGGGTAAATCACAACACTCAGGAAGACAAATGTCAGAACACATGTTGCCAGGCTGGGGCTTTGAGTAGAAGATTCCTTTAATTGGGTGTACGGGGACCGGGTCCAATACCCAGCACCCCTTCCCTCCCCCTTTCTCTTCTTCTTCTTCTTCCTCTTCCTCCTCCTTCACTCTCTCTTTCTACATGTTAACAAAAGGCAGGGAGATGAAAAAGACAGCATCCTTTCCCATCCCATGCTTTGTGCCATTATAGAACAGACACGCTGGGGGTAAAGAGGTACGATGCCAGGCTTCAAGGAGAGAGCTTTATATAACTCACTTTTGAGTTCTCGCAGTGTTTCATGTTTATTTCACTTCTTCTTCTCCGTACCCTTATGTCTGATTGACACAAGCTTCCTGCGTGCTGTGATAACTATTATTTATTATAGCGGCTCAGAGCGATTTTCCACTGATAGCTTCTGGATATATTTGTCTGAGTTTGGAGGATATGCTTAAGAGAGAGAGAGAGAGAGAGAGAGAGAGAGTAAAAAAGTCCCATCCAAATATCTGCGCAATAGCAACTCATCAGCGTTTGTGATCTGAGGCCTCTCGTCTCCATCTCACACCCTTCGCCTGTGCTTTTTTTTTTTTTTTTTTTTTAAGATCACATAGGTTCAGAAGTCAAAGTCGAAGAGAGAAAAGGTGATGCTGAAGTCAACGGATGAGCAAATTAATTTTATGAACAGCAGGCACCCCCTCTTTGTAACAAGTGCAGTTAACATTTCCATGTCAGATTCTCAAAGCACAAAAGCACTCCTCTAAACGAGGATGGCAGGTTCTTCAGAGTGATGCCACAGAGGAACCGGTTTTGTTTCCCTGAAGAACATTTCAATAGATGGTTCTTAAAAGAACCATGTTTAAAATGACACTTGTGAGGATGAATAACAATTTTAAGGTTTACAGAGGCTACACACAATGTAAAGGTTCTATACTGATTACTGATGGTCCTGAGAACTGTGCACCCAAGCCAAGATTCATTCAGGAACCTTTATTTAAGAGTAAAAGCTTATACACTGAAAAAATTACAGTGCTAGAAATAGCTATGTTCTTTGGAAAAAGAACAAAAACTTTTGGTACTCAAAAATTCATTTTTTTAAGGTTAAATAAACCTCTTATTGATGGAATAGTTTTATTCCAAGTATACATTTTTCTAAAAGTATGTAACTACACCCAGAACTATTTAGTAACCATTATTAAGAGCGTCTAGACAGCCACTTACAATCCTTTAATTTAAGATGGGAAGAGTACATGTAGCCTACCTAAAAGGCCTTCCAGTGGAATGTTCTTTAAAGGATCATTTTTGTTAGTAAGAATCTGTTAAAAGTTTTAAAAAGCTTAACATAATGTAAAAGTTCTAGGATGAGCCCTTAAATTGGTAAAAGACCTTTACATTATGTGTCTTAAAATTTATATATATATATAGTTTATAGTGAACAAAAAGTGGTTCTTCTATGGTATTACTCGACACTTTCTATCAACTTTTTGTGGATATGATGGCTGCATTTGAGTAATGTTTTACATTCTAAACATGCAAAAATACTTTCCGCGAGGTAGATTAGCATGCATACATACCACCTGATGATTTCTTAATTCATTCTCTGCCTGTCCAATAAGAAGTCATTTTATTGTATGGTTTAACTGAAAGGATTATGCCAAGGCTTGTTTTCTATTTCTCAATATCCAATCAAATTCCATGTTTTAATGGCTGAATCCAATGAATGGCATATTGTACACAGTATATTGTCATCATTTCTTTTCACACTTGCTGCAATTAAATAGCATTTGGGAGCCATAATGCAGAACTTTGGCAGTGTGGTCACAGCCTGCTCTACTGTGTAACGTGAAAAAGTGTGGACACCTACTGTGAAGACAGAGCCCTTTTCTCCTGGTGTGTGTCATGTGTGAATAAAATTGTTACAGTAGTTCCTCTAAACGTGCACTGTCCATCCCCAACTGTTGGTTTTTTTTTCTTTCTTTTTAGTAGTCAGTGGAAGCTCTGCCTAAAATAATGAGCAGATCTCAGCCTCACCAAACAAAGAGGCCTTGGATAGACATGGGCATAGATTCAATAACCACGCTCCACAAACTGGCCTCTGTCCAGCTGTCCCAAATTAATTCATGTTCCCTACAGTAATTACATAAGTGTGTTCTGCCTGTGTGTGTGAGAGAGAGAAATAGAGGGAGAGAGAGAGATAGAGGGAGAGAGAGAGAGAGAGAGAGAGAGAGAGAGAGAGAGAGAGAGAGAGAGAGAGAGAGAGAGAGAGAGAGA
>JBBJLS010000128.1:10029735-10040114 GCA_037577275.1 Bryconaethiops microstoma
TCTCTCTCTCTCTCTCTCTCTCTCGCACACACACACACACACACACACACACACACACACACACACACACACACACATACACGCACGCACAAATAAAGAAACAAAGCTATGTGGACAACTACATGACTATTTACAGTTAAAATTTCCAATTAAATATTTTTGTCCATGAAAAAAGCAAGTAAGAGGAAAGCTCAGAGAGTTAACCCTAGTTCTTTTTGTCCTAAGTCTGTTCATCTGTGGTATTTGAGAATACAGGCATGTATGCATTTAACTTTTTTATTCAAAGCCTGATCCTATATATTTTACTTAGTTGTGGCCAATCTACTGTGTTAAAATATTGAAATTATTAGACTAGGCTTTGAATTTGAGAGTCCCTTCATGTTCCAGAAATGATTCTTTGTATGATTTATAGAAGAATATTTTGGTCTAGCATAGAACTTTTCAGTGAATGGTTCTTAGAGGTATATATTTTATGAATGAGATGTGTGAATGTTATGAACATTTTTATTTAAAGATCCCTCTACATACTGTATAGCTTCTTGGAAGAAGCCTTAGTTTTGTAAAGAACCTTTACATTATGCGAAGGTTCTTTGTACCTTTCAAAGATTCTTAACACATTTTGTACAATGATTCTTTTAAGAACCATCTGTGGTATCTGTTTTTGTTGTGTTTTTCTGTTTGCTTGTGTTTGCTGTGTCAAGAAGTCAATGCAGAAGATTGAAATTCTATGTGGGTCAAATTTTTCATATTGAGAGACTGGACCTCTTAGAATAGTTACAGAACATCAGGCACCTGATCCCAGATAAAGGTCAGTGGCTCAGCCATGCGGCCTTTATGCCTCGTGCTTGTTCTTCAGATGTCTTCCGAATGAAAGCAAGAGAAGGCCAGTCGGACAACACCTGGTCTTGGATCAGTTTGGAACACACTTGGACTGCTCTCCCATTGGGTCACACACGTTGTGAAGCTCTCGTTGCTTCCAGAAGTTTCCATGCTGTTCAGAGACATATGGCTGGGCATGGTGTTGCATAACCTCTCTCAGCCCTCACCATCTGCCGGTAAACCCAGGTGTGCCCAGGCTGCCAGCCTCTACCAGAACTGCCCTTTACCACCGGAGCGCTGTCATTCAACACTGCTCTGCTGCTGCAGCTGCTGTTACTGATCTCAGACCTGCTCCTCACACTACAGCTGTGAAACAGCAGTCTACTGGAATGTAGAGTAATTACAAGAAATTATACAATTACAGTCATTACAGAAATAATAACAAGTTTGGAAAACACTCTTTAAAAATAAAGCTGCCACAAAAGGGTTCCTTGAGTGATGGCTAATTAATTACATTTGTAAATGAGATGCGTGAGTGTGAACCTCTAAAAAAATTCACACGATGCAGAGGTTCCCTATAAGTTTACAAGTTATTCCTAGAGCCTTTACATTATGTTGAGGTTTTCAAACTTCTGAAAGGTTTTCCACACTCCCACATATCATTTTAAATGTCCTCAAGCAAAGGTAAATGTGAATATTGAAAGTTAGTCATTGTCTTCCTTTCCTAATAAATCTTAGAAGACCAACCACACCTGAATTGCTAACAAACAAGCTGAGATTATTATAATTATCAAGTTCTATTAAGTCAATTCTGAGTCCTATTAATAGTGTGCATCTTCTGTTTGGGTCCTCAGGCTGCTTAAAGGCTTGTTCGTGATTCCCCTGATTGTCTCCATCCATCTTTTCGCTGTCCTTCTACTACTTCTTTTACCTTCATCTGATCCAAAAAGAGCATTTGCAGATCACAAAGAACTCTGGAAACATTCTGAACCTATGGAAATGTATAACAATGGCATATAATTCCTCAACATATACTGGTATTAAAGGTTTTTCAGCTCTCACGGGATTCAGCTCTTATGAGTCTGAGTAATCATGTCAGAAATGTGCTTCCTATGGGGCCACACTTGAAGATGAAACATTTAGCTTTTAATACAATCCGTATAAACATTACCTCTTGAATATTATTTGTTGTTAATGCACCCAAGGGCTTGCAAAATGTTCTTACTCATAAGCTGCTAAGGATTTTGACATGCTTGGGAGCATTCAAACGTGTGTGGCCTAAAGCTGTGGACCTTTGGTACCTTCAACTAGAGTTTTAATCAGTATGTGAAAGGTGGAGACTATTTTTGTGCACTTTCTTCAGATTTACAACAGATCGGTAGTTCCAGTTCGCTATTTTGAAGTAAAACCTTACATTAAGTAATAAATTAAGCTCCTATTCTACAGTTTCCACAGACAGTAAATGCTTGTTTTTTTGTTGTTGTTGTTGTTTTTTTTACCGCAGTGGAACTAAATACATCCTGCTGTAGAGGTGTGTACAAAATATTGAGTGCGGTAACATTTAGCCCAAACTATATATAAGTTCAAGGAAACATGTTGCTTTCATGGCACGAGCAAGTACCTGAACTCTCTGATGCTGAACTCTTCTGACAGTCCAGGAGGGACAGCTTTAAAATTTGCCTCCAATTTCACGATTAGGACAGTGTGGAAAAAAGAAAAAGTAAAGAAATCCACACATCGTCGGCACATGGGAATGTGGAGGCAGTGTGATGATGGAGGCGTCTGTAAATATTGAGTGTAGGGGTGTTCCAGTAACATGGTCTGCCGATTTATCTGCCAGAAGAAGAGTACAAAGATGAGCACACATGAGGATTGGGAGGAGAGAGGAGACTGGCGTTTGATCACCCATCAGGTGTCAGCAGCGGCTCACAAACACAGGAAGGGGCTGCAGCTCTTGTTTGTGCCTGGCGCTCGCCTCTTCAAAGCGCCTCCACCACTCACCAGCGCTCATTTAAATGGGAAACTTTCTTTTAGATGGCAATGTTGCTGCTGAAAGCTCCTGTTGACACAGGACAGTTTCCTGAGGAAAAGCCAGTGAAAAAAAAGAAGAAAAAAAAATACATATCACAGATTTTCATGTGTTCCTTTTGTGCGTGTTTTCCTATCGCCATCTCAGTGCGAGTGAGTTAAAGTGATTAATGAATGGATCTGAGGTGTAGAGCAGAGGTTATCAAAGGATTTGAGCTGCTCCACATTAATCTACAATCATTTCAGGAGAACTTTCTAAAGAAAGAACATATGCTAGAGGGAGATGTTTGAATGATTTGATGGAAATCATTAAAATGCTTATATGCTTTTTTTTTTTGGGGGGGGGGGGCGGGCGGTGTTTGCATTGATTACATTATTTTAATGAAGGATTGCTGTGTAGCTTGGATTTTCTATTCAAATCTAAAGGTAACAAGCAGTGGCTCTTAAAAAATACTCTAAAATATAAGGTGCCGAAAAGTGTTTTTTGGAGTGATAGCATAAAAGAATCCCTTTTGGATCCCTTAAGAACCTTTCCCAGTTCTGTAAGTGAGGGATTCAAGCTTGAAGAACCTTTTTCAAGTTAAAAGAACCTCCACGGAATGTAAAGGTTCTCTATCAGTTAAAGGTTTTATAATTTTCTGTGCGTTCAAGCCAAGAACCTTTATTTCGGAGCGTTACAGTCTTTGTCAGTAATACCCTCTGGCATGAGTAGACAACCTTAATTTCTCGAGTAAACTTTAACGAAAATGGAAAAGCACAAATCCAGTCCCCACATATTCTCGGAGATGGTAAATGTTAGCCCGCCTGCTGCATCGTACTCCGTATCACTTGGCCTGTTATGAAAAATAGTTTGCTATTTTGGAACCCCCTGGCAGCCATAGTGGATCACCACAGACCCTGAGCTCATTTATCTTTTGTCAGAGATGAAGCCAAACTAACGCCATCTCCCGAAGCGACTAAAGAATGAGGAGGGACGAAGGGAGGTAAAAATAAACCAGCAGCTCTCAGGTAACTACACACAGAAGTCACTTCACAAGTAATGTGTGGCTTTTTTAAAAGTGGAACTCTGTCGCTCCATTAGGACATTAAAGACTTTTTGTTCCCAGGCAACCTGATTAGGGTTGTCTCTTCCAAGCTAAGTTTGGGGAGGCAACAATTACATCCTCAGCATGTCATGTGAGTCAGAGGAGCATGTGCCCTATACTGATGAATGACTGGCCTTTTTTCCTTTCTTTTTTCTCATTTTTTTTCACAGTTAAGTTAAAATAAGAGAACCACTGCTTGGACCCTATGTGGTCAAACCTTCATCTGTTTCCTTTTTTTGCAGTCAAGCTGTATTTCGAAAGAGATAAATCAGAGCACAGAAAAATACAACATGCGTGGCATTACTCCAAATCAGTTTCGAGAGAACAATTATGTATGATGTGTTTCATGTGTACATTTCTACAGCGTTTTCCCTGATGCAGTTTTATTCGAAACATTAAATTCTTTAACGAAAGCAAGATTTGATTTGATATTTTATTGTGGTCTCATGTTGTACAGAAAGGGAATTCATCAAGTTTTCAAAATTTCAGCATAATTAAATTGTTAATATATAAACAACGTCTTCACAGTAGTTGAAATCTGCTGTTGTAGCGAAACTGTCAGAATTGTTCACAGTGGTGATGATAGAAACCAGTCCGAAAAAGGTACAGCTGCAAAAACAACATTAAATAAAGTTATTACACACAATGGCTATAAATAGTATTTTATCAGTATCCGTATAACACATAAAAACTGAGAAGACACAAGTAAGTTCACTGGTCTTATTTGATGAAGAATAAAATGTTTTTATTGCATCATAGACCCTGGTTCCTACCACCACGACTGTACAGAAATCTGTCTGTAGTACGTTTCTCTAGAATAAACCACTGCACATCAAACCACATGGCATGACATTTTAAATTGCGTTTACATGTCAGTGATAGAATTCTACAGAAATTCTAAAAGAGTTCAGAATTTTGCCCTAAGGTGTTATTGTTGAATAGTATCTACATTGCCACTGAGCAATCTGACCTTTGAATTACATGTGGTTTACCTGGATCATTAAATTAGAAATGTCATGAACAGTGGAGACCAACAAAAGTCTTCAAGGCCCTGCACACACACTGTGAACATTTAGTTGAGAAGCAGAGCAGGAGTCTCTGTCCATCTCACCTCTCTCTCCTCTGTCTCGCTCCTTTTTCTTACTCTGCCTCAGGCCATGTGATTGCCCATCACTTCAAGGTCCATGGCTCTGTGCACGATGGAACAAGCCCGCCATGTGATAAGCAGCAACCATTGAATAACACATCTCCTTGACAGGGCAATGATCGGCTCCAGCACTCGTCTCCTTCAGATGATTGGTCTGGGGGTCCCTGGCATGGGGCCTCGCAGCTCAGGTATTGCTGTTTATGATTTTTACTCAGGCACATCGCTAGACGGGACGGCAATTCTCGCTGCTGTGCTCAGTGTTGCAGTCCACTGCCTCGCCACGACAAAACTGCTCCTGGCTGGCTCGCCGTGTCTCTGTCCCCGCATCTGTACAAATACACACCCACTGTACATGTACACACACCCCCACAACTCCACATACACACGCCCCAGGGGAGCTCCATCAGTGCCTCAGTGGCATCAGTCCAGGCAGATAAACACCCCGGCCCCATGCTCTGCCTCCACAGTTCTGTCAGTCAGCAGGCGCGCTGGGATTATAAATAAATAAATACTGCGCTGGCTTGCAGTGATTGCCTCTCCATGCCTGACATGGCACGCTGATGGCTCATGCCTGAGCCGGAGATGAGCACCTGATGACACGTCTGGAGTCAAACAGCATCAAATGAGAAATCGACAGACAAGGCCTTGCATACGCATGACGGGACAACTTGGTCTTTGGGCGCATCAACACAGGTGGTTATATGCTGTCACAAAGGTTGTTTTTCTTCCTGCACTCTGCTATTTTTCGCTCACTTTCGTGCCCTCGGAGTTCAAACTGAGCCATCTTACGTCATGGGCTGAAATACGTCTCCTCTAATGCTCACGTACGCTGAGACATTTTGAATATAAACCTCCCACTCGCTGTTGTCACGATTTCATATAATAGTAAGATATTGCATTAGACACAGGACACACATTCTGTTTTCTGTCAGAATGCAACCTGAGAAACGTTAAATTAAAACTGAAATTGATGATTTTGTGAGATGTGAGAGCAGCAGCAACATAGACTTAGTGAAGTTTGTCAAACAGTTCTAAACTGAGTTTTGCCGGACTAAAGACAGCTACAATAATATGTTTTATGTTGTAGTCGAGGAGGTAGCGTCATTTGAAAAGCTGTGCTCATTATGCCATTTCAGATAAAACATTTCTAGTCAATTACAAGCAAACCGAGTTTCATAACTGTTACATTTGGAGGACACACTTCACGTCACAGTAATTTCATGGGTGAGTAGCAGTATACAGTTGTTGTGTTTCTGTTGTTTACTCTTAATATGCTACAGTAAATCATCATGGAAATAGTGTAGAAGCAAATAATGCAGTATAATTTTACTGTTAAATATCTTGCAGTGCAGCTGAATTCCTGTTATGACACTGCGGAATATTAAAAGTATCCTCTCTATGGTATCTGGGGCAAGACTATTCTTATAACTATCCAAAGCTTTTTAAATTGTCCTCATGATTGGCCAGAGCACATGTCTATCCCAAAGATAGTTGTTTTTGATCTTATATACTTTGACTCTTACTTGTCTTTTAATCAAATTTGACAAACTTACAACTCTGTTCAGGCATTAGAAGGCAGAAACATGTGCTGTAGTTCATCTTAAGGAAGCAGTTCAGAAGTCTGCTTTAATATTTCCTCAGTAATGGTCTCACCTCTCGTGGTGCGTTGGACCCCATTTCGAGTTATTTGCTGCTGGGCACCGCTCCTCAATAGAATATAAATTCCAATTTGACTCTCCTGCTCAGCAGTGTTAATTTGCAGGCAGGCTGACTGCAGCACTGCACCGTGGGCTGCAGCTCAGCTTTCCCTAGGCTTCATAAAACACCAAAAATTTCGAAAGGCGAGAGAAAATGTGCTACTCCCTCTGGGATTGATATAAGTAGCCTGGTGTGCCAGCTTTAGCCTCCTTTCTATTGTTGTCTTTTATTTAGATTTTTTTTTTTATTGCACCACGTTGGTTGAAGTTGCCCGATATCCATTGTTCTCCTGACAACAGGAGGTGTAGGAGTGTGCTGAGGTTTGAACCCTTCGCCTTGAACCCCAGAGAGAAAACATATGACTTATGAAGCTTGTACAAGCCTATCCTCTTGAGTTAAGAATGTGTTTCACTGCACTGAATAAAGAGTCTCTACGGAATTGCTGTGGTTCTTTAGACCTTTAAACAGGCGAACATTTAGGTGTCATTTCCTTTTTTAAAAGTAAATATGCACCATTCATATATCGACTGCCATGAAATACCATAGAGTAAGTTGACAGGACACAACAGGTTCAAAAAATTAAAGCCCAAGTATGTCTTTATTTCAGCATTGGGGTAAAAAGCACATTTCTTCACTGAAAGTTAAACGGCTGGAAAACTAGTGCTGATGAAACATTAGCTTTCAGGCACAGCACAGAGGAGACCTAATTGAGTTCTTAATTAGCGGAGCTTGTGCAAAGGCAAAGAAGCTTATCAGGCCACTAACAAGTATATGACCAGTGGGTCCTTGGAAAGTTCTTTGAAAATTGTTCTCAAAACACTGGATATCACAGGCAAACAAAGTGCTGGGCTTCTCAATAGGAGTTCAAATTAAAATGTATGTTGATGCTAAAAATGCGCAACTTCCACTATCATGAAAACCACCCCTCAGTTTAAAAGACAGTTGAGACTGAAATGTATAAATATTGGAAAACATTCAGTAAAAACAGAATAATTACTGCCAAAGTTTTCAAGACGTATTTGACGGTTGGATGAAAAACATTTTAATTTGCAAAGACTGCACACACTACATGCCTGCTGTCTTACAAGTTTTCTTGGGCAAAGTTTTCACATTCACCAAATATTTCTCCTCACACATTCCAGAATCGGGGTTAAAAAGAAAGAAAACAATGAAGTTCAAATAAACTTAGTTTTTTTAAAAATATGTAAATACAGTACAGTGAATTTATCACATCTAAAGAGCCTACAAAATAGACAGTTTCTGAAATCTAAAACAAAACACTTGACCTCAGAAAGACATGTGAATGTGCACACACACACACAAACGCACGCACGCACACACGCACGAACGCACGCACGCATGCACGCACACACACACACGCACACATCTATAAACACACACACACACACACACACACACACACATACATCTATAAACACACACACATACATACATACATACATACACACACACACACACACACACACCTCACAGACCTCACTGACAAACAGTGATTGATGAAGCTCTCTCTCTTCTTACCCCTTCTCTGTTTCTTTCTCTCTTCTTTCTCATTTTCAAATTCACTTGCTCATTCTTTCTCTCTCCTCCATCTGTCTTATTTGCTCTTTTCTCTCTTTTCACTCTCTAACACGTCTACTTGTCTTTTCTTTTTCACCTCTCTCTCTTCACCCTGTCTCTCTTTCTCTTACTCTCCTTCACCGGTTTCTCTTTAGCTCTCACTTTGTTGCTCCCTCTTTCTATTTCTTTCTATTTCTCTCTCTCTCTGTCTCTCTCTCTCTCTCTCTCTCTCTCTCTCTCCTCCTAAGGGGGTGGGGTACTGTACTCTACATGCTTCTCACACTTCAGTCTGACAACAACCAGAAGGGAGCACACACAAACACACAGACAGACAGACAGACAGACAGACACACACACACACACACACACACACACACACACTCACACTCACACACCCACACACACACACACACACACACACACACACTCACACACACACACACACACACACACAAACACGCACACACACTGACCAGGCCCCGTATGCAGTCTTAGTTATGTCCTGAAACATGTCAGTAGCAACATGTCAGTCATGCAGTGTATCAGAAGTCCATTTAAAGTTGAAATATAATAACAAAAGATCTACTAATATTGACCTGAACAGCCAAAGGCAGTGCGCTCTGCTGACAGTTGTATGAGTGAAAATAAAATTGATGGCAAATCAAATCAGTGGGCCTAAAAGGTTTGTATTGATTTTGCTGTGATCACATCAATACTCACACTTCATTTAACATGACTAGTCCTTCTTCAGGGGGTCTTTTATTCTCAGACTCGCTCAGCAAGCGTGTGTAAGACTTTTAGCTTTTGAAGAGAGCACCTGAATATGTTGGATTCGTCTACATGCACACCCTGTCAGAAAAGTTAAGTGCCTGAAGCCAGTAGTGCCAGTAGCTCTTCCTTGCTTGTGCACATTTTATTCAGTTTTGTCCATTCTGAAATAACAATAACAAAAATATAACTGTATAAATAGTCCTTGCTTTTCAAGCTTTGCTGTGGACGTTATTCATCAGCAAACAACCAAGAGTAGGCATGTCCGTAGTAGTGAATGTTTGAAAAATGCTGAATACAATAATGAATTAAAAATGCCTTAAAATGTTGAATAAAAAAAGAATAAAAAACAGAAGATATTATGAACACTACGCAGACTATATGCAAGGATCTCAGGCATCAGCACAATCCAGTGGCAAATCTGAAGAAGAGAAAGACCAGGATAGAGTTTGCTAAGAAGCACTACTAAAAGTATTTTGGGACCAAATGAGAAGATTAACGTGTACCAGAGTCATGGAATGAGGAAAGTGTGGAAGAAAAAGAAAACAGGTATTGATGATGAAGAACAAATCAAAGTAATGACCAAAATATTTGATAGTAGACTGGCCTGACCCAGAGTGATGGAAAGAGGAAAACATGAAGAAACAAAGAGAAACTGTTCGTAATCCATACTGCCTCATCTGTGAAACATAGTTGCATGAGGATAAATGTCTGATACCTGATGGGCTGCAGCATCACAATCCTCTCTGCCCGGATCCAACCAAACGTCTCAAAACTGTTCTCTAGCTGAAGTCTGCTCTCCAGACAGCTGTAATTTCCACTAAAACATTCATGCCAGTGTGAGTATGAGTGGGTTCTTGGGCTGCAGTGGAACGAATAGGCCTGCATTCCTCTAGTGGCGGTTTTTTTCCTACTCTCCCAGCCAGCCGCTGTTTAATGAAGTGCCCCCGCCTCGGCTGGGCAAATGTTTGTCCTAGCATAAAAAATAAAGGGAGCACGCCACAAACACAACAGCACAGACCCAAGTAGATCAGGAGATAACGAAGGACACTTGCCCCAGCATGAGTGAGTCTGGTTGCAGTTGAACACTCATTATGGACTGGGAGATGGGGAGGAGAGCAGCGAAGGGGAATGCAGTCAGGCCTTACTGCGCTCTCACCGCTATCTCTATCTCTCTCTCTCTCTCTCTCTCTCTCTCTCTCTCTCTCTCTCTCTCTCTCTCTCCGTTTCTTCCAGCTCTCTCCCTTTTTCTCTCT
>JBBJLS010000128.1:10057061-10076553 GCA_037577275.1 Bryconaethiops microstoma
CTCTCTCTCTCTCTCGCGCTCTCTCTCTCTCTCTCTCTCTCTCTCTCTCTCTCTCTCTCTCTCTCTCTCTCTCTCTCGCTCTCTCTCTCTCGCGCTCTCTCTCTCTCTCTCGCTCTCTCTCTCCCTCTCTGTCTCTCTCTCTCCCTCTATCGCTCTCTCTCTCCCTCTCTCGCTCTCTCTCTCTCCCTCTCTGTCTCTCTCTCTCCCTCTCTCGCTCTATATCTCTTTCTCTCTCTCTCTCTCTCTCTCTCTCGCTCTCTCTCTCGCTCTCTCTCTCTTACTCTCTCTTTCTCTTACTCTCTCTCTCTTTCTATCTCTGTCCCTGTCTCTCTCTCTCTCTTTCTCTCTCTCTCTTACTCTCATTGTCTATCTCTCTTTCTCTCTCTCTCTCTCTTACTCTCTATGTCTCTCTCTTACTCTCTCTCTCTCTTACTCTCTCTCTTTCTCTTACTCTCTCTTACTCTCTCTCTCACTCTCGTACTCTCATCTCTCTCTCTCACTCTCTCTCTTTCACTTATTCTCTCTTACTCTCTCTCTCACTCTCTCTCACACTCTCTCTTACTCTCATCTCTCTCTCTCTCACTCTCTCTATCTCTCACCTTTGCTCTCACACTCTCTGTATCACTCGCTCCCCCTCCTGTATGTGTGTGTGTATGTGTGTGTGTGTGTGTGTGTGTGTGTGTATGTGTGTGTGTGTGTGTGTAGTACAGAGACTGGCTGGACACCAGGTGCTCATGTAGATGTAGAGCATTTTTCCCTGTGGCGTGATAAATTGGTCCACATAAAGAGGGTATTCATCCAAAAAACTACAGCATGCCTTGCATGTCCCTCCAAGGAGACAAAGCTGAGAAAAAGAGGAAGAAATCACTTAATCAATCAGCATCCAGATTATCATTAATGCCACTTTTGACAGCATGGAGCGCTGCTTAAATTCTGCTCAACTCTGTGTGATACTCCACTTCTCAGATAAAGAAGGTGACATTTCATTTTTTTCCCACTTGACTGCCTGACAGATATCACTCAGCCATGCAGTTTATTGACAGTTGTGGAGAACCATGTGTCTAAAACTCTTCAAAACACATGCAGTTAAAAGGTGCGCCTGCAAGGTCTATGTATCAATTTACATGTTTGTTTCAAATTTGCCTGCACTACAAACACAGTGCACAAACAATGCACCCTTAGCGAAAACAGTTTTATATAGCACCCAAAAGATTATTGATCCTATATAGAAATTCAATTTCAAAAAGGTTCAAAAAGGAATTTCAAAAAGGTTCCTCTCTATGATGGAAAAACTGTGTTGTGTATGGTTCTTTAAAGAACATTTTTAAATGGTTCTTTGACGTGTAAAGACAGTATTGCTTAGTGCTATATAAAACCATTTAAAGGTTCTTTTAAAAAACCAACATATACAAGAAGAACCATTTATGCATTTAAATGGTTTCTTAAGTTGTCAATGTTCTGCTACGTAATTGCTGCCTTTAGTAAGTACCCTTGGAGAACCATTTTAATAATTTAAAGATATTTTTTAGAATTCTACATATAATTCATAGATTTTTAGACTGAAGTAGCTTAGATACAATACATTTACACTGCTAAATGATTATTGGTATGAATTTATGGCTCTGGGTAAAACATTTAATTGGTTAACTTCACATTTTGTGGTGGTTCTGCTGACATCTCATGTATAAAAAAACGATTCTTTATTGAACCATCCACTGAAAGGTATCTGAGAAAACCAAAAATAGGTCTGCGCTCCAATGACTTCTTACTGTCACCTTTATTTTGAAGGTCAGAGTGTGGGTGCAATGGAAAAAACATCCCGTCTACTGCTAAAAAAAAAAAACACTCTCTAGGAGCAAACCCTCTGCCTTGTACCATTCCACTCAAACATTCAACAATATTTCAGTTTGCCCTGCTTTTCTCCGCTTGCTGCAGGTGAATTACAGATGTCTTATTGGTGTCGTTTCTTTAGGACGGTGTGGGGAAAAAATGTTGAGTTTACACCCTCAGTCTCGGTTATCTACAGAGTTAAAAGTGTAGGAGGAGAAAAAAGAGAAAAAAAGTGGAATTCTCAGTGGGGGATTTCGCCTGAGGTAAGACACAGGTGGATGGAGCCCCAGAGCAGGGTCACGGTAAAGATTTATATTATGTACAAAGTAAAGAACAAGAAGAAAAATGGCCGTTCCGTGGAGTGTCGCAGTGAAGCGAGCGAAACAGCTGTTCATGGCGCGAGAGGAAGTGGTCAGGTAAGACAGGGGCCTGGAAATAATAATCACAGGCCCATCTGCTGACCTGGGACTGCATGGCCCCAGGGCCCCAGGCATGGAGCCCTCCGTATGGAGCTCAGCCTCAACCTGGGCAACTCGTTCAGCCCCAGCGAGAACACTCACGCGCTGCTGACACACAGCCACATGCTCCTATTCCACACACCCCAATCTCTCATGCTCCAGCACTGCAACAATGGCCAGGCCAATGGCTAGCACGCAGCGCAGACACATTACTGATTAGTGCTGGGGCTGCCACATACAGGGCCAGGACAATGGAACCTGTTGTCCAGTTACTCGCTGAGACGGACTGCTTTACAGTCATTCTTAATTCCACTGTGCTTTATTCGTTAGCATCATGATTTATTACATTTACATTAAATGTGATGAATACAGTTCCGTGTAAGTGTATGCACGCAGGGCTCCTTTTCAACATCAAAAAGCCAAAGTAGTTTAAATTAACCATTTATTTGATGCTTAATAGCAGCGTGCAATGGCACATTAACGAAAGCTGGGATTAAAACATTTATCATATTAGCGGTCGTATAAGTGATTTCCCACTCACGCATCCTTAATGGCTTCTCCTGGAGCGGATCGATATCGTGTTATGCTGTAATTGACCGATGAGGAGGGTGAGGAGAGTGAAAAGTCGAATTATAATTACATATGATGAAAATCGAGGGCCCGATAAAAAACATGAAGAGAAGCGCAGCACGCTCCTCAAGACGAATGGAGCCAAAGGGCCTAGCCGTCGCATTCTCTCGCCGAGCCCCTCTCTCCAAGCCGCTCTTTTCTCCCTTTGAACCCACTTAACAGAGCACATTGACAGGCTCAGAGTCCTCTCCATAGCCCAGGCTGGCTAATTACCAGCGCTGAGGCTCCTCAAAGAACAGCCCTTCTTCCAGCACACTGGTGTCTGCTGCAAGAGGAGGCTTATTATTTCAACACTGAGTGGGGGCTTTGCTGCTGGTGGGCGCAACACTACAGCGGAGCATGTAAAGAGCACACAAGCTGTATAACACAGAGGCATGTCATAGGTGTGTGGCTTTATCAGATGATGCTGCAGACAGAGTGACAGACAGTCACTGTGGTCGACACTTACTGGCCACTTTAGAAACACAAAACTTTATCTACAGAGGCTACGACTGGCCCTGTGCACATTTTGCCGTAGCTAGTTCACATCTTGTTCATTTGTGTTGTTCTGCTTCTGTGACGTAGCAAACAGGAGTGTTGGACAAAGGGATGTCAGTGACACATGCTCATCATGCATCTTTTTTATTTCTTATTTAACTCCACCAACTTCTTTGATCTCCTCTTATCACCATACTACCACGCTGGTAAAGGCTAGCACATGTTCACTTTGAGTCATGTGAAGTTCCATTGCATCTTTTTGAAATGCTGCTAATGCAACATCCTGGAGCACTGGATAGCTCAACTTGCTTGATGGAAAATGCAAACCACGTGCTGAAAAATGGAGGAGGCCAACAGCCATCCTACCCTTGCAAATTGTGCTCTCTTGGACTCAAAACAATGGATGTCTGTGGCATTACTAGGTCAAACACATGATAGGACCAGTGCATAGCTGAATGTGCCACTCAGGATCCGATTCAAAGATTCTTGACAGAACCAAAATACAGTTCTTCTATGTCATCGCTTCAAATACCTTACCTTGGCATATATATTTTTAAGGGTGTAAGGTAGATGGTTTTCGGCTTGGATGTTAGATTTTTCTAGTAAAAATGGTATAAAATCTTTGAAAAAGTGTCTTTAAGAAGTTATGTTATCTGAAACTTTGCACATCTAACCTCCTTCACAGAACCCCTGACTGAAAGGCTCTTTAGGTGTCCAAAAGTGATTCTTCTATGGCATTGCTTCAAAGAAACCCTTGTAACACCTTTATTTGAAGAGTTAAAGTATACTTAGGTGTGTCTAAGGGGAAGGCCAGTGTATGGTTAGAGAGAAACATAAAAGTATCTAAGTGTAACATAACCACACAGACCTCTGACTCAGTGATACAGATGTGTGATGCTGCAAAGGGCCAAATCTGATGAGACCCTGAAGGAGCAAGATGTTTTTCACCTGCTCAGCCATTGGCAACCGTAGCTGTTAGATAAGCAATCAGTATTTTGAGGAAAGTCTTAACTACTACAGGTTAATAACATCCAACTTTGCACAGAAGGTGTGCGTACGCAGGCAAACACACACTTCCACACGTACACATTCAGACATACGTGAGTGTTCTCTGACACCCAGTTACAGCGTGTGTGTGACACAAAAGCAGCCTTTATTGGTTAGGATAGAGACCGGTAAACAGATCATCATCACCTCAACATTATTGCTGACTTCCACAAACGATTCCTCTTACGCACAGTGGGTCATAAATATTGCAAGCAGGTTGTCAGTGACGATAGTATTGATGCAAATTGGTAGAGCTAAAGAAAACAACAACTTTGCTGAGGTCCCCACTTTGAAACGAGAGAGCTCTCCACAAAGCACGGGCAAATTTTAATTATATCGATTCAGCTTCACAAAAATGTATAATTCTCTCAGCAAATGTGAGAGTCAGCACTGTCTGTGTCTATGCTCTCTGCCGTGGGGTGCCAGTGTGTTTTGTAAAGCCTTGCACTTCACTCAGTCAATACACAAAATCACACACAAAGCTTAGTTTTCCCTCCACCAACACAATACTTGAAAGTTCCATAACAGAGAAAAGAATGAACGCATTATTCAAACGCCCTCTTAAAAAATGATAAACGCTGCAAAATGCAAACAGACAGGAGAAGGTATGAAATTATGTGCCAGCAATTTCATGACATTTTCTGACGGTAATGGCATTTTAAAGAGGTGGTGCGATCTTTGTTGTTGGGCGTTCTGCTTTTGATTTGCATGTTTTGTTTAGCTTTTTTTTTACCACCCCTCTTCTTATTCTTCCTAGCCTGCACTGGGCACATAACAATTCTAAGGTAACTTGTCAAAGACAGGAACAGAGTATAGAGGAAGAACAACGCAAATCAAATCCCAATATGCCTACTAGCCAGAAAAGAACTCCTGTAAAGTTTGTTTTTCTTTGGACTATATATATATATTTTTTTTCAAATGAACATAGGTATTGTGCAAACACTCATCAGCTAGATAAGACAGAAGAGAAAACAGAAGGCAGAGGCTGGGAGAACATTTCAGATGTGCCTCTTTGTGACTTTGGATCCCAGCGCTGTAACAGGACTCTGTAATCAGGTACTTCTCCAGCTTGTTTAATGTCAGTATGCGCTACAGCAACCTGAGACCATTACAACTTTATCTCCATCGAATGTGACCTGAAAATGTGAACAGGGCATCAGAAGCACAAACACAAATGACCCCGACAGAAGTTATATGTTTATTCTAACTATCTATATCAACACAGTCAAAACCTTCTAACACTATTGTACTTTTAACACTATTTGTAAATGGCAACTGCTTTTTCAATTGTGTGTATATTTAATGATGAATGGACCAGTAGAAATGTATGTGTTTGTGTGTGTGTGTGTGTGTGTGTGTGTGTGTGTGTGTGTGTGTGTGTGTGTGCGCGCGTGTGTGTATGTTGATCTGTCAGAGCAGCAGAACAGATGGCACCCATCTCTGAACCCATGAAGATAATTGCATGTGAAACACAGATGACACTGTAACCTTTTCTCCTATTCACACATGTGAACTGAAGTGCCACTGCCAATCTGTATATTGTGACATTATGATCACTAAAACTGCACAAAGCACAGCATGTAACACAAGCTACTTCAAGAACATGGTATCATACTTTCATCATACGTGGTTTTAAAATGTAGCATCATATCAACTGACCTGTCTATGTTCCACCCACAAATTAATTCTCTCATTGCCAATGTTGTGAGATTTTTGTGAAAACAAACATCCCTTTTAACCTGAAGGGTATTTCACTCATTTTAGAATACTTAAGTGGTTATGATAAGTCATTTTTTGATGTGATGTGAAATGCTCTTACAGTGGTAGTGATAAGAATGTTTGAAGAGTTTAATACCTCCAAAAGCTCCCTCACAGAAAGCTATTCCAAGAAATGGTTATGGATACACTGCCTGATACCTGAGATATTGTTTAATGTTTCTGTTTGAACCTAAAACATATTTTTAAAACCATTTGATAGCACAGAGTTTCATGCATGCTGGCTAAACCATCAACAAATATATATATTTTTTCTCTGTATTACCATTTTCAACATCACATGGACTCTAAAGACACATGTAGGGTCACTGATCACTTGTAAATGAAAGTAGTAAATAAAATAGCTATATTTCTCAACATTTCCCAACTCCTAGTTCCTATCACCACCACTTCAAAGAAATTGAAGAGCAAGTTTCTCTACAACCTCCTTTACATTTCAGAAATTTGAAAACATGTCATGTGAAATCGTAGCGAGTCATTTTTCATCAGTATTATTCATGTGGAATGACAATTGTCTTGGACGGGTGTGAAAAGTCACATTACGAGTACGAAACAAGTGCAGTTTTATTTAAAGCCTTTCTGATGCAACAATGCAGTCCAGCTCGTTAGTATAGCATAAAAACTGGAAACCCAACTTTAGCAGAAAGTATACAGTCCAGTCTACAGTGGGCTGAATCAGACTTTTGCCAACATTCTGTAAAGCTCGTCCAACCTTGCAGCAGCTGCAACAGAGAATGAATTTGTGGGCAGAGCATGGAGAGGTCACCTGTGTCATATTGGTCCTATTACGTTAATCGCAAGCCCAGTGATCTTTTCCGCTGTCTTCGAACACCCGCCCAAGCGAGGCACACACAGGCGAGGAAGAATGTTCACCAGATTGCCTCAGGCATGAATTAGTTTCCACCTGCCCTCCTCTGTTATACACTTAGCACCTCTCTCTCTCTAGGTAATGGCAGCCGGTTAGAGCCGGGGGCTAAAATAACCGGCCCTTTATGTTCGCCGAGTTTGTTTTGAAGGGTGAGAGTGGAGGCAGCCATGGATAATTTTGCCAGGTTAACTACTCTGACCTACAGGTAATTGTCATAAAAAATAGCCATGTCACACTCTTTTTATGTTTCAGCCTCGCTTCATTTGCTTTAATACGTGCGGAGGTGTGAATAGGCCCACACATGTGAGACGGGCGGCTGAATTAAAAAGCAGTGTCAACCACAGTTCTACACCGTGTGGAAAGGTCTGATGAGAGTGACTGATGCAGCACTCTTGAATACATATATTACATTTGAAAGCATAGATCTACACATCTACAGACGTTTTTTTCCAACGACGATCCGTCTTAATTAGTGGTGAACGAGGTAATTGCGCCGTGCCATCCAATTTAGGCGGGGGGATGGATGAGACAATGTAATAGTCTCTGCACTTAACCCCCTTTAAATGCAGTCACGATCATCTAACGTGCTTATTGCGAGAAAGACATTGCTAAACATGGGAACGTCCTCGCGCTCGGCCTGTGATCTCGCGCGAAACGTCTGATGAGCACGAGGGCTTCCTCTGGCTGCGGCGCATGCGGAGCATTCCAGCACATTGCTTGAACCATGGCCTCTGAAAGCACTCTTAATTGCATGTGGGATTTGGATGTGAAAGCCCGCAGTGAGCTGGATGCAGGCACGGGCTGCTTGAATTAGCGACGGGCTGGCTGAAGTTTCAGCTCGCTGAAGCCTTGACAGTGCTTTGTACTGAGTGATTGTTCTCCAGACAGCTGAGCGAGGTAGCGCGCTCGCGCTGCACGTTGTGTGAAAGCCCAATAGGATACGCTGCAGCATCATCAAAGTCCAGCAAGCCTTCCATGTGTCAGCCTGGGCTTAATCTCCTCCGCTGAGGGCAACGCCTCTGATCACTCTATTCAATCGATGGCGTTTGAATAAAGGAATAACAGCTCAGGGCTGCGATATTTCAGACTTGCAGAGGATATGGCTGGCCTTTTTGGGGGAGGAGGGGGGTTCCACATATGACAGACACGATCAATCACAAGTTTATCCACTCACTCATTCACTCGCGCACTCTCTCACTCACTCACGAGATAAAGTTGATATTTGCCTAAATAGGACACATCTGTTTGCTTCAAGCGGAGTCGAAATTTAATTAATTCTCAAGTTGTTTTTTTGTATTTTTAGCCACCGTATTTTTATGTATTGCCGCATGGTAATGGGTGTGAATAATGCAAATTGCGCTGCTGCTCCTTTGCTCACAGTGCGGGACACACGTGGGTAAACATCCGCAAAAAAAAAACCAAAAAAAAAAAACACGCAGACACAGAAGACAAACATTCTCGGGCCACGCTATCTGCTTAAACTCCACTGTGTGCCCATATTTCTCCTATCCTTCCTCACCTAAAGACTCCTCTTGCTTCCACTCAAGCATTTTTTTTCTCTCCACAGCTGAACTTTTGAAAGAGAAAATGAGTCCTTTCCCCTCCAGCTGAGTTCAAGGACGGGTCTGGACAACCCGGAGAAACACAGGGCGGCTAAGACCCTGGTAAAAGATGGGAGGTGGGGGAAAGGCGTCTGGGGACCATTTCATGCCTGGGCTGAGCTCAGGCAGAGCCCTGACCTTAAGCCCTCAGTTTCCTAGATCAATAAGAGTTTATTTAGCTCTTCTCAGGCGAAGGTGCGTCTATCTTTGCGGACGCCACGCAGGACTGTGGCTCTACTACACTTCCTCATGTCTTTCACCGATCATGTCCCACAGTGGGGTATAATTGTGAAGGACTAAAGCCTTGCCAGACTTTGCTATTATTAGTCTTGCGTTTAAAGCTCTTACCCTGGTCAGATGGTCAGTGCTGCAGGGCAATGTGTCACACTGCATGGGCACAAAAGGTAGCCAAACAATGCCTATCGAGGACCAGGTGCAGCTACACTCGAATTTGGCTACAGACCACCATTGTGGGCAATGGTAAACAATGATAGATGCTCTGGCTGTGGCTCTGAAGAACAATGGCCACGATGCTCACAACTATGGATTTTGTATCGGTCCTCTATGTAGCAGGAGCCATCTCAACCAAAAAATTTTTAAAAAATTAAAATAAAAAAGAAAGAAAGAAAGAAAGACAGAAAATGGCTCAGAAGTCTCATGTTTTTGTTTGTTAAAAAACATTTCTGTCTGGCCATGTCTTTAAATGAATGCAGTCGTTCAAGTAATGATGTTTTGGAGCTGAGTGCTCCTTAGCAAGGGAAAGAGCATTTATTAGTCTCTGTCCTTCTAACTCTATGAACTGGATAAGAATGTGGATGATAATGGAGGTTGCTCTCTGGGCTGCATCATTAAAATTTGGTCCATTGTCTCAAATCAGGCAGTTTTCATACCCATAATAAGCAGTCTGGGTACGATTTAAATGAGGCTTTTGGCCTGTTTTGCATTATTGACTGCGTATCTGTAAAGGCAGAGTGAAAACTGATCCACAACAGTAGCAGAACATAATGAGCCCTACCAGGTTTTGCTAGCTTTAGTATCTATAAGAAAGATGCTACATAATAAAAGTTTCTGAATGATTCTTGGGTTAGACTAATCGGTACAGAGCGTTTCCATTATGTGGCAGTTGTTTGAACTCTAAAAAGGTTATTGTATCTTTGGGGAACCTGGAGATGTTCCTCCTGGCTCCTTCATTTTTGCGAATGGGCTAAGATGAAATCAGAGCTTTGTCTTGTGATTTCTCCCTGACCCACAGCTTACCCCTCACATTATTCTGCCTCAGGTGCATTCAACACTCTCATTCACACTTAGATCATCAGCATACTTCACACGTTCCTGTAGATGCCAGTATGACGTTAATGTGGAACCAGGAGCACAAAGAACCCTGAAGTGATATTTCCTCCCATTTATATCAACAGTGTGATCACACGTGGCATGAATGAATTTTACACTGATAAATATGGGAGCTGAATTGCGATAGCCCGTAATAAAAAGAATCTAAAGTTGTTGTTAATGTTTCCTGAAAAGGTGTGCAGACCAGTGGGAAAGAAAGTTTTTTGTCACAAATGTTGATCCATGAATAATACCGGGTCTGAGCTCCACAACAAAACAGAAAGGGAAAAAAAGGGAGCAGAGAAAGCAGTAGTTATCTGTTTCCCAGCTGAAGTTTTGGGGTTAGAATAAAAGAGTTGGGTGTCCTTGTAGAATATGGATGATAAATTGTCCCTTCTGTATTGATGCTGTGGTTGTGAATCTTTCATGGTAGACACCATACAGGAGCATATATATATCAATAGAGCTTCATTTATTTTCAGATCAATGCATGAAATATTTTTGTTCTATATATACTGTGGCTGTCAAAAGAAAATGCCATAACTACCTCTGTTTCCATTTTTATTGAGTTTTGTTTCTTGAAAATGCCACCTGTATTTTGATTTTGTGAACATTTCATAATAAAATAGATATGAGGTCTCTTGTGATATTGCTTGTTTACTAATTATGTTCATGTATACAAAATGAGGTTATTTAGAATAATTCTAGAAAACAAAAATCTCTCGATGCAAAGAGTTTCATTAAAAAATGCCGTATTTTGTATATCTTGTATCAAAAATGGTTATACATTTGTTGGAAATGAATCTCAGATCATTGTTTGCTGCTGTTTAGAGCACTTTTCAAATGAAATCTGTCATATGTTCTTAAGGTATATCTTAATTGTTTCATTCCTGTTTGTTGTCTTGCATTGTATGTTTGTTTGTAACATCTAAATTTCCCACCAGAGATGAAAATAGTGTTATGATTTTACACAGAACAAAGACTTTATGCCGCTTGGCAACAGTGTGTGTCTGTGGCTATAGCCGCTTGAGCCATTAGGTTTGGAGCAGTAGTTCAGCTCCTTTGGTGAATGCTGCGGGTCACAGCCTCTTTACTTATGCTCCCATGGAGCTGAATATGGGCACACACCTGAACTCTGGCCCACTGAGCACCTGGACACAGATGCACTGAACCATCCCGAACCCCGCTCCTCAGAGACCGCCCAATCAACAAAGGACACACGCACAGCCCGTTTGTTAACACAAATTCTGCCATATCCTCACCCCGCCGGGGAATACAGAGACACAGCTATGTGCAAACACGTGTGCATTTTACACAGTATGTATAGGTATGATAGACCGGATCCTTCCGTTGTCTTGTAGTTGTGACAAACTCAGGATGACTCTACACACAGACGGGACACTTCAAAGGAAGCTTTATTTTGGTGAATATCTCCATCTTGTGGACACGACTCTGTCCTTACTCAAGGTGTCTCGCAGTGGAGGAGGCCTTTACCTTTTGGGTTCCAGTGAAGAACCAAATAAACTGCTTTTTCAGTGGGCAAAATCAATTACACTCTACATTAATAAGCCAACAGAAATGCTCCAAAATTGCTTGTAATAAATTCACACATTATAATGATTTACATTAAATATTTTGGAGATTCAAAGTTTTGTTACACTCTTAAAAATAGGGGTGTCAGAAAAGGTTCTCTGCTTGATGCCATCAAAGGACTAGTTTCGGTTGCCTAAAGAACCTTGTAAGAAGTTCTCAAGAGAAACATTTTCGAAAACAACCATTTTGCAAATTACATGTCTGAGAGTAAAAAGTGTAAAGTGTAAAGAACCTCCATGTAACATAAAGCGTCTTGGGAGAAACCTTAAATTGGTAAAGAATCTCTGCATTATGAAAGGGTTATAACTTAGAACGTTTTTCACACGTACGCATCTCATTTGAAAAAAATGGTTCTTCTAAGGCATCGTTCAAATTCAATTTTGTGACACTTATTGTGACAAAATGTGTCTGAAAGTTTTCAAATAAAAGAGCACAAGTTGAGAATCCTGCTCAAGGCCATCAAAAAAATCTCTCTCCAGAAAAAGTCAAAGAGCCAGTGAAATAATTGGCAACGAAAAGATGGAGCAAGCAAGGAAAAAGGAAGAATAGAGGTAAACAAGACACTCTCAAGAGTGAAGCCATTTGTCCACATCTTCACCTGCTCAGGGTCAGACAGGAAATGGGATGACTTTATCATTGTTGTCACTTCGTCTTTGGTTGGTTAGTCAGCTTCCTCTCATGGATTGGCTTCTCGGATGACGGCACAGGTGAAACCCACTGAGAACAATCCTCCCTTTCCCTCCCTCGCTTCCCTCGCTCAAACAGCCCCACTTTTTAATATGCAACATCTGTGCCGGGAGAGCGTTCCAAAATGGCCTGCTCCTTGGAGGATGACGGCGGAGTCTGCTCAAACTTGGGCAGGGGGCGTTTGTAACTGCGAGGTTACACACAGATGTTAGCATCGTTCACAATGTCACTTCGTCCTTTGCTACAATGGCCCGGGGAGGACTATTTTTGGGAGAGCGCTTTATCCCCTTTTTACTTTCCAATGAGCGCCACTGTCCCTCTTGCGACGTAATGATCCTACGCTTGGCTTGCTCGGGTCAGCTGACCCCTGATCGACCAGGTGCTACATGAGCAGTGCGCGGCACACTGGTGCACTTGGTAGCGGCGAAACGGTACCTCCATATGCTCAGAAGGAGTGGGCACAGACTCCATCTTATCAAGAAAAATAAGTCTGGGAGTGAGTAGCTGTTCCACCTGCTGCTCCTCAGGGACGTGTGGAGCTGTGAGAGTGTGGCCTTGGGACTTGTTAAAAATCACAGAGTTACTGCAAGAGAACTGAAAGCTGGAAGATGGAAGAGAGGGTACTTGGTGCATCTTGAAGAACCCCCTCCTCCTGAGTCTCACCAAAGGGAACCAAGTGCTCAACGACAAAAGTTACACTGAAGACTGTGTTGAGATATCATGAAAAAACCCTGTGACGAGCAGGTGTTATGTAGAAGCTTGTGTAGTCCGACACATTCACTGTCAGCATCCAATGATAATAAATGTCTCCAAGATATTTTGAGAGTTTATTGTATCCCTGAAGTGATAAGGTTTGCAGGAGAAGGTCAAAAATCTTCTTAGGTCATTTTGGATCATTTCTGTTGGTCCAGTTGTTGTGCAATGTTCACACAATGTAAAGAGCAATAAAAACCGAAACAGTTTCCTTTGTGTTCTGAAAATGATTATGATACTGAGTCTGAAACACACGTTTTATAAAGATGCAACCATGAAGCACTCCGCACCTGTAGAATGTTGTGACATCTACTAAAGCGGCCTAATTACTGCCATGCGAGAGAGTCCACAGCAGTTTTGACTTCACTTCTGATTGAAGAAAACATACGGCATAAGTGAAATCACTGCCGTGCACAGCGGCTCAGAGTGAGAAGGCATTTCTACTGCTGTGGAAGAGACACATGGGCTTACTGTCATGAAGGTTATTAATATTCTCTCTCTTTACAGAGTACAAGAAGAAAAAAAGCATCCAAACACAGAGGCTATGATCTAAAGGGGCCTTGTCGGCAGGATTATTCCACCAATTTTCAAATGAGACACACAAGACAGAGACAGGGAGAGAGAGAGAGGGGACGAGCGAGAGAAATTACAAAAGAGAAGGAAACAGCAAGACAGAGAAAGAGAGAGAGAGAAAGGGAGAGAGAGAAAAAAAGAAAGAGACAAAAGAGAAGAGGGACAAGTTTGATTCTCTTTGCATTGCTTACAAAAAGGGAGGGATTCATATTTAATGTTCGTCAGTGTTTTTGCGCATGGAAGATGCCTCTGCTAGCTTTCCCACACCCCTTGAGCCGAGTCCTTGTGACAGGGCTCCGCTCCATCCCGGCAAATTATCCGCATGAGCTCCTGTGAACAAAAACAGCCCAGTACAGGGGGGAACGGAGGCCGAGCCGCAGACGTGGACGGTGTCCCGGGATGGGAGCGATACGTCACTTTGGATCAGCACTGTCTATAGATCCCACATCAGCGCCATTAAAAAAAAAAAAGAAACGTAAAGGAGGGAGGATGAAGAAGCAGCCCGGCGGCCTATAGAAAGCAGAGCTAATGTAGGCGGACGGAAGAAGGAGTCGGCGAGGACCTTAAATGCTGAAGTAGGCCTTTTTGAAACAAAATAAAATGAAGTCTAGGAGATGAGCTTGACTAAGGGTCGTTGGCACATTGTCTGAGCACTGCTGACACGTGCAAATGTGTTAATCAGCTTTGATTGGGCCTCTCTGATGTGGCCTAGCAAATCATTTGTTTCTAGATGTGGAAGAGCTGCAGGCTACATTCAGAATGACACTTTAACAAGTGAAAATCTCCTCTCAGGCCTGAATCAGGGTAGGAGGAAAGGCATAGGCTACAGTGCTGCTCATCTGTGGGTTGTATAGAGCATATATTTTAACAAGCCTGATTTAAAAAATTAATAATAATAATAATAATAATAATAATAATGAAACATATCTGTATCTCTGTATTTATTTTGGCACATTTTTGCATGAATTTGATTGGATTTAACTGCTCTGTCCCGCTGTAGCCCATTCAGGGAGGGTTTAAACTGCAAGCTACTGCAGGACTAACTAAAGTCAGTGCACTTAGGAGTTATTTACATGATGAAATGTTTAGATCCAGGAGCACAAATGTCAAAATCACACTCCAAAAAAATGAAATCACTCTGTTGTTTGTTTTTGAATCCGTTTTCTCTGGTTGCTGGTGCTTCAGAAATGCATGAACATCAATGAAACTTGAGCGAGTTGTGTTGTTTCAGTGAAATGTAATGAGGTTTGCTTGTTTGTTTGGTCAATGCAAAACTTGAGTTAAACTCATCATCTTTCCCATTTGCTGCTGGTAGCATCTCCTTGCACAATTTGTTTTACTTTTTTGACTCATCTTCTGTCCGTATGCTTCTTTCCAGTGTTCCTTGGTTAAATGCCTCTCCTCTTTACTAAACAGATTAAGATTGCAGATGTTGAGATTGATGTTACAGCAGCTGGATACACCAATAACAACTTTACAAAATTTTACAAACCCAATTGCCTCTATTTTTAGCTAAACATAACCATGTTAGGTTAAATGTTAGAGTAAAACATGAAAGAGAACTTTTCTTGAACTCACTGAGTACATATTAGTACATAATACTTAACACAGTTGCATTGAACCACTTGACATAAATGAGTAATTTCATTTACCAGCAAAATAAATCTTACAAGCACTCTTAAAAATAAAGGCAGCAAAATGTTCTCAGAACAAAAAAAAAAAAACATTTTGGTGGATGTCTCTTTAAAGAAACATTGCTATAAATGAGATCTGTGAACGTGAGCAACCTTTTAAAAGTTTTAGTAACCATTTAAATACTGCAAATACTCCACACCAGTTATTTTTTACAGTACATTCAAGCCAAAGATCCATTCAGTATCCTTTATTTTTACTTAATTTCCTTTATTTTGCTCTGCATTCTGCTTTATAATCGTTCAGGAATTACACGATATAAGAGGTGAATCAGAATTAGAATCAGAAAATTATATTGATCGTGGAGGAAATTGCTTATGTTATGACTGCAAAGACACATAGAGACACAGAGACAAGAGCAATATAAAATATAAAGTCTAAACAAATTCAATAAAAATCTGTTGGAAAAAAAACTCAATATGAAATACACTATGCTCTGTACATGAATGTACACGAAATACAAGATAAGTAACTTACAGTTAAGTGAACTACTAATAACACAGATGGTAGTTAGGAGTCTGTTATTGCATGTAATAGAGACCAGTAGTATATAAGAAATATTGACACAAGCAGTGATATTCACATGGTAAAACTATTGCACATGTGATTGCACATAATGAAACAGTGAGCACTGAGAGCTGCTGGGAATGATCTACCAAAGCTCTTTTTACAGCACCTGAATCAAAGTGTGTAGACCAAAAGAATGTCCAAAGCTTTTTTAAATAATGAATTACTCATCGGCCTGACTGTGAAGCTGTGTCTTCTGTGAAGAGTGTTTAAAGCTCCTGCTTCCCTCCATCTCGCACAGAGCCCACCAGGGTGACCCCGAGCAGCTCCTCGGGGGAATGGTGCAGGAGTCAGAGGTGACGAATCAAGTTGCAATCTGCTCATATATTTTGTTCCCCGAGGTTTTTCCAGAGATGTGGTTCATCTCGCCTTTGCGCAAACTGGAGCTCAACAGCGCCATCTAGCGGTGATCACCGTCTCCCCTTCCTGAGAGCTGCAAGTTGCGCCTGACCACGGTTCCGCCGAGACCTGATTAAGAAATCATCCTCTGGCCTCCTTCTCAAGGATAAGAGCTGACGCTTAAGGAGACTTGAAAAATCGTCTATCGTAAAAATAAACTTGTCTTCTAAGATGTATGCTCAGCAAGGCTCAAATTGGCCCAAATCTAAAACTATATACATAGACATCTCTTCAATTACACTCACTTGCGAAGTACACCGAGAGGACACAGAACTTTCTTGCAGGGAAAAGCCAAAGACCACCTCTTTTGATTTATGAATGAGCAGGGGTCCGTTTTTAAATGATAAATCAGACTTGTTTGCCAGATGTCTGAATTGAAAGTAGGTTGGGCAATATTCAGTTACTTATGATGTATCTAATACAGGCCACATAACGAGTGAGAGTGAGAGTGATGCAGTTTACTATGCTGATTGTCATTTATGAAATATTAAATATGGCTGGAATACTGAACGATGGCATCATTAATACCCTACTTTTCTATTAGGTCTTATTTCTGTAGTGCATGAAAAAGAGGCACGGAGGAAAACAAGCATGTTCGAATAACTGAATTTAGTATTAGTGTGCAAATAATCAATTCAGCTGAATTAATTTCATGTATACAAGTACATTCTGCTCCAGTCTTTACTTCATTACAAGTCAATATTATGTGAAAGCTCCTTTTCCACTCCTCTGCTGGTATTACATTAAACAGGCTATGCATGCATTTGCAACCTCAATCCTATTTTGAAGTACAAACCTCCAGTTCTGTGTGTTCATTTTTGTGTGCCGTTGTCACTCCTTACCGTTTCTGTACTGCATGTCGGATGTCTCCTAATTGCCGTAATGGAGAGCTTCTTGTTGAGGATTTATGAAAGGAGTACACGCATTACCTGCAAGCATGTTTGTGTGTTTGTCGCTGCCTTTTCGCTCACAACCACATTCAACAGCAGAGCGTGCCATCCATATTCATGTGATATTTGCTGGGAGGCACTTTTGTGTCTCCTAAAAATAGCAGAGAGAGGGAAAAGGTCTAACAAAGCACATTCCTGCATTCAGAAGAGCAGTCGGCAAGACTGATAGTAAACAAATGTCTTCATTCCTCATTTGGCAGCGTAAACACCACTAAATTATTTGTAGGGTCAGTGTACGATAATGTTGAATAGAGCTATTAAGCCATAAGCCATGGTGCATCAAGAATACATTTCCATTTCACAATGTAAATAAATACACTGCAGTGCTATTTCAGTGTCTGCGGCAGAGGGGTAGTTAACAGCAGTGGAATGGTGTCAAAACAACATTTGGCATAAAGATTAATTTTACAGTGATTTTATTTTTTCACTAAACACAGGCAAAACGAATAGCATTGATTATCTCGTTACAATGACACCTGTCAAGGGGTGAGTTGTATTAGGCTAGGAGTGAACAGTCGGTTCTTGAAGTTGATGTATTGGAGGCAGGAAAAGTAGGTAAGTGTAAGGATGTGAGTGACTCTGACATGGTGATAGCAAGGCGACTGAGTCAGAGCATCTCCAAGACAGCAGGTTGGGGTGTTCCCAGTATGCAGTAGTTAGTACCTACCAAAAGTATTGGAGGCAACTGGTGAAAGTATTGGAGGCAGGAAAAGTGAACAACTGGTGAGTTGGACAATGGAGCACTGGAAGAAGGGGGTCTGGTCTAATGAATCACATTTTCTTTTACATCATGTGGACAGTCGGGGGTGTGTGTGCATCACAAGAGATGGCACCAGGAGTCTCTATGGGAAGAAGGCAAGTCAGTGTAAGCTGTATGACATTCTGACCAATGTTCTGCTGGGAAACCTTGGGAACTGGCATTTATGTAGCTGTTAATTTGACATGTACCATCTACCTAAAAGGGCAACGGTATTTCCTACTGACTGTGGCGTCTTTCAGCAAAACAATGTAGCCTGCCACTCTGCAAAAATTATTCTGGAATGGTTTGAGGAACCATTCAAGGTTAAAGGTGTTGACTTGGCCTGCAAAGTCCCCAGATGTCAGTCTGATCAATAATCAGAAAGATGTGATGGAAAAAAAAAAAGTTTAGTCAGGTGGGTGTTTTATTGTCTTTTCAACCTCATACGTAGTACACAGGAAAATGACGTGATGTTCCTGTAGGACCATGGAGCAACACAAAGATAAAAAAACACAGAACACCACAACATTACACAGGTACAAGCAGAACAGGACTAAGGAGAGAGTGCAAAAAATCCCCAAGAGCAAAAGTCCAAACATTTATAGGACAAGACAACAGTGCAATCAACAGGAAAAGTAAAAGTACTAGAGTGTGTGTGCAGTATATATATAAATACAGAATATTTACAGTGGCAGCTGTGAAGTAAGTTTTCTTTGTTTATAGCAGAAGAGTTTAGTTTGTGTATGCAGTGTGAAAGGAAGCAGTTTGGTTCAGAGAGAGAGAGAGAGAGTGAAAGAGTGTGTGTGTGTGTGTGTGTGTGTGTGTGTGTGTGTGTGTGTGTGTGTGTGTGTGTGTGTTTTATTCAGTTCTGATTAAGGAGTCTGATGGCCTGGGGGAAGGAACTGTTCCTCATTCTGGTAGGAAATGACCGGATGCTGTGGATGCTTCTGCCAGACAGAAGGGGGGAAAAGAGGGTGTGTGAGGAGTGTGAGGGGTCATCCACAATGCTGGTGGCTTTGTGAATGCAGCGCATGGTGTAAAGAGAGGGGAGAGAGACCACGATTATCTTCCTAGCAGTCCCTACTATCGTCTGTAGAGTCTTGCGATCTGATGCGGTACAATTTCCGTATCACACCAGGATGCAGCTACAGAGAATGCTCTCTATTGTCCCTCTGCAGAATATTGTGAGAACTGGGGGGGAGTACAGAAGCTGCTGGGCCCTCTTAGTGATGGACCTAGTGTTGACGGTCAATGTAACATTCTCCATGAACTCCACTGAGGAGCCGTTGATGTTCAGCAGAAAGTGGTGTATTTATTCGGCCTAATCTAAAGGACTTAAGGGATCTGCTGCAAAAGTCTTTTTGCCAGATACTACAGCACACCTTCACAATTTCAGTATTAGGCAGGCAATTTTAATGTTATGGCTGCTTGGTGTAAATGCGCTATTATCTCTCTCTCTCTCTCTCTCTCTCTCTCTCTCTCTCTCTCTCTCTCACACACACACACACACACACACACACACA
>JBBJLS010000128.1:10082402-10099694 GCA_037577275.1 Bryconaethiops microstoma
AAAACAAGTGAAAACGGAAACGTTTTGAGTGCATATGTATTCATGCCCTTTGCTATAAAACCTCTAAATAAAATCATCCATCCAGTTCAGAAGTCACATAATTAGTTATGTAACATGTGTGCAATCAAAATGTAACATAATCTTTGACATGAAAGCAACATGAAAAAGAAGCTGCAAAGGTCCACAGCAGAGATGGGAGTATCTGTCCATTGGATCACTTTAAGCTGTGCTCTCCACAGAGTCGGGCTTCATTGAAGAGTATCAAGAAAAAAGCCATTGCATTTGGGATTTGCCCAGCAGAATGTGGAGGATTCCCCAAACACATGAAACAAGATTCTGTAGTCAGATAAAATTGAACATTCTGGCCATAATGAGAAATGCAAACCCAAGACTATTCCCACAGTGAAGCATGGTGATGGCAGCATCATGCTGTGGGTTTGTTTTTCATTAGCAGGGTCAGGGAAACTGGAAAATGCATTGCGCTAAATACAGGGCAATTCAGCAGGAAAATGACCGTAAACATACTGCTAAAGCTTGAAATGATTTAAAGGGGAAACATTTAAATGTCTTGGAATGACCTATTCCTGGCTCAGATCTCAGTCTATTTGAAAATATATCAGGGTGCCTATGGAGGAGTTGTGGTATTGTATGAGGAAGTCAGGAGTGGTAGAGAAGTATGTGAAAGTGGTACAGGATATGTACGACTAATACAGAATACCTGTGCGTTAATGAGAGGGAGGACAGTGGAATGGTGAGGATGCAAGGAGTAGAGCTGCCAAAGGAAAAGAGTTCAAATACTTGGGGTCAACAGTCCAGAGTAACGGGAAGCGAGAAAGAGAGGTGAAAAAGAGAGCGTAGGCGGGGTGGAATGGGTGCGAAAGAGTGGCAGGAGTGATTTGTGACAGGCAGATACCAGCAAGAGTGGAAGGGAATGTGTACAAGACCAGCTGTAGTGAGATCAGCTATGCTGAGTGGTTTGACGGTTTGAAGACGACAAAACAGGAAGCAGAGCTCAAAATAATATTTGCATTGGATCAGGAATGAGTTTATTAGAGGGACTGCTTGAGTTGAACCTTTTTGGAGGAAAAGTCAGAGAGGTGAGATTATGTTGGTTTGGAAATGTGCTGAGGAGAGACTTTGAGTATTTTGGGAGAAGGATGCTGAGGATAGAGCTGCAGGGAAGAGGAAAAGAGGAAAGCCTAGTAGGAGGTTTCTGGACGTGGTAAGGGAGGACATGCAGGCAGTTGTGTGAGAGAGGAAGATGCTAGGACAAAACAGTTTAGTGTGTTTACAATTAAAGACAATAGATTTTTGCCATAAGTTAATAATTTAATGAAAAAGTTGAAAGCTACATAAAGTTACTTTTTAAAAATCAAAATACATAGATACACAACCAGAATCTCAAACATGGTGTTTTCACTGGTGTTTTTATTACTGTTACTGTTGCACCAATACTGATATAGCACCTTGAATAGAGATGTAATTTGACACAGATTCAGAATCAGAAAACTTTATTGATCCTGGAGGAAACTGATTTATTTCTCACCTGTAGATGGACCACAACTGATGCAGCAGTATGTCTGCTGGGATTATTTTTTATTTGAGACAAACAGTACAAAAATGCTCCCTGCACTCCTTTCAGATATCTTCACCTGCTTCAGTCTGAGGTAATGCTGATCCAGGCTGTCATGGGAACAAATTTTAAAGAGATACATGGAAGGAACATATATCAATCTTAATGTAATAATAACCTGTAGCCTAGAGTCACCCTTTAGCCTAGTAGGCCACAAGCTGTAGTTACCCTGCTGCGGTGCTGCCTGTTCCTCTGAAGTCTTCTTCTTATTGTATTGATGGCAAGTCAGAACGTGGTTGAAACCTTATAATGTTGTGGCCCAGAATCTGGCCACATGGACAGCAGCATTAGTAGTATCCATCAGATCTTGCTGCGAGCAGGTGGCAAGGCACGCAGGACATGATGTTAAGTGGGCCATTGTTTGCACTGCCCCGCATGTACAGCCAGGGTTGGAGTCATTAGAGAGTCCCCTCCTGAACATTTTTTCCTTGCTCTGACTGACCTGAGTCCAAAGTCTATTTAAACACTTCCAGACCGGCCACGGTAACTGATGTCCAGGCAGAAGATTCTCAGAATGCAAGACAAATGTTGTATCTCGTCAGTGATAGTTCACTGATCAATGGATCGACACACTTTATGAAACTTTTCCAACTTTTCAGCCTTTGCTGCACTAGCTAGTGACCATACAGGGAGTGCCAAGTGTCATCTTCTTTTCTCAAAACTTTCAAGGGAGCTTGCCACAGCCCTACGGACATCTGGAGGTGCTATACCAGCTAATGGAAACAGCAGCTTTACCGGGGTTGGTTTTAAACAACCAGTGATGATCGGGCAGGTTTCATTCAAGGCTGTATCCACTAGCTTTGCATTAGTAGAATGATTCCATACAGGGCATGCAAATTTGCCGGCAGAAAAGGCAAGTGCCAGACCAGAGGTCCGCATTATTTGCAGCATGGCTCCCCATTTAGTGGCGGAAAGACGCTGCAGTAAATTATTGCGAGTGTGCACCTTCCTTTTTAGATTTTCGAGAGTTACTGTGAGCGATAGGCACTCGTGATGTTGAGTTTGCGAAGGTGGAAAACTCTTGAGTCAGTTTTAGATGGATTGGACTTGAGGGAGTTCTCATTGTAGTAGCAGCTTAGGTTGTTAAGCGCTTCCGTAAGGTTGGCCTCGACTTCCTCAAAACTGCTCGCTTGGGAGGTTAGGGCCAGATCTTTGGCGTATAAGAAGCGGGAGGTGTTTGGGCTGGGCGGTTGGTCATTGGTGTAGATGTTAAATAGTAATGGTGCTAGAACATGACCCGGGGTAGACCATTTTTTGTGACCTCCAACGGCTTTTGTCAGAGAGAAGGTGGACCTGAAAGCGGCAGTTTTGGAGCAGTTCTAGGAGCACGTTGACAAACTTATGATCACCAGTCATGGTGTCCATTTTCCATAACAGTCGCTGTATCACTAAGGTACACTGTATCGTAGGCAGTTAACAGGTCAACGAATACAGTGCCTGTCACCTTCTCTGCCTCAAAACCATCTGCAATATGTTGCATGAGCTTGAGTATCTGGTTGCATCAAAACTTCACAGGTCTGAAACCTGCTTGCTCTGGAATCAATTTTGGGTCAACAAAGTTCGTAAGGCATACCAGCAGCAGCCGTTCAAATAATTTATAGGTGTGGCACAAAGGTGAAATAGGTTAAACATTTGTCATAGCCATGATGTAGTAACCAGGCCAAGCTGTTTTATTTGCTACACAAAGATGTTGTCGACTCTTGAAGCTTTTCTGCACTTATTCCTGTGATGATGTCAATCAGGTTGAACGGTTTACTGAGGTGATCGAGAGTGCTTGCAGTACTGTTTAACTTTGGGACTTTTGTAAGATGGTCGGATGACTTGCTGTTTAGGAGGAGTTGATGAGCTACTAGGTTAGCTGTGACTTTGGAAGGCAAAATGGGTGCAGGTGGATCATTGGTTAGTTTACGGATCGTATTCCATGACTTTTTGCTGTTATCGGTCATGTCAATGTTGTTAATAGTGCTGATCTATCTGTCTCGAAAATTTTCGCTAATCCATGGTAACAACTCCAACTAGTATTGTTTCCTAAGAAAAGGGGTCATTGTTGTACAATGTCTCGTACTGTGTCAGCAGTTCAGCTGACTCCTTCGACAGTCCCGGGATATAAGATGTTCAGCAGCCCCTAGGGATATAGCAACAGGATTCCCTTGAGACTATGTCAACAAACTGATCGTACCCTTTTGGGGTTGGTGGCACATTCAGAAGGGCGTCATAAATGGATTGTGTGTACTGCTCCCAGTTTGCCTTGGAGTAATTTAATCGGTGTTTAAGGGGAACTTGCAGGGGCCGAACAAACTGGGATAATCTCACACATGACAGGCCTATGCTGCATGCGAGGTATTGGTGAGCATACGGTCTTGACGCCTTGGGGGCTTATGCTTGAACTGACGAAGGCCGCTGTTAAAAGAAGCCACTGTTAAAAGAAGCCGGCTGTTTTGGATCATGGACCAGGGCCAGGTCATTCGTCTCAGCCCATACCTCGACCGCTTTGCCGCAATTGTCAAGGTCACTGTAGCCCCAGAATGGACTATGGCTGTTGAAGTCGCCGATAACAACTTTTCAAGGGGATTGAACTGGAAAGGTGTTCAAGGGGGCTTATAAATGGAGGTGACGGAGTGTTGATAGAGGTCTACAATAATCGCCTCAATGTCGTTCTGGGTCAAACATTCGGTAGATTTTATTCTTACTCCGTAAACAGCAAACACTGCATTACCGTGTTTTGGGTGACGGATCTCGGAAATAAGTGGAAGTACAGGCCGGGTTTGAGTTTCATCTCGGTGGGTTTCTTGTACGCACAGGACGTCACAGTGTGTCTTGCGGCAAAGTTCAGACAGAAGTTCTGATTTGTCTTGCGAGAAGCCCTCAAAGTTAATCGTGACTACACACAGCGCTAGCTTTAATTCTAGACTATCTGGTCGATCAGGATTTGCCATCTTGGGGAAAAGACTGGCCAGTCAGCATGGAGTTCGCTGACTGTTGCCCAGTGTGCGCCGGATATACAAAGCTCAGGGAACTTGTACATCACTCGGGGAGGCTCCCTTCGTGCATCCCCTCCTGAAGTGACGCACTCAGTTAACACACTGAGTAAGTGCAGCATCTGTTGCTTTGTTTAATGAGCCATCCATTGAACATTTCTTTTGGGAATCACAAGTGGTTCTTATATGGCGTCACTCCAAGGAATATTCTTTGAAACATGTATTTATTAGAGTGAATCAGGAATCTTTTTAAATGTGGCAGTCTGTGAGAGCACTCTGTCTCTATGTATAATATTCTGATCCTGAAAGCTAATAATTTCAGGATCAGAATCATTTAAACATGAACCTGCTGTGTTTATGCTGAATATAGAACAAAGCCTTCTTTCAAGTAGATCAGAAAACCAGATCAAGTGCTGGCAGCTCCAAACAATGCCAAACAATGATTAGATTAAGGAATTATTTACTTTTGAGGTCAACTGTGGGAAAACCAGTTTAATATGGGAAGTACCAGTGGTTTATAGAACAATGTATAATTTCTAGTCTGGGTTTTATAAAGATATCAGTTCACTCATGGCACAAATGTCCCGACTAAGGAGAGTACTATCTTAATTTGTAAAACAGTATCAAACAGTAGGGTTATTAAGAGAGCATTAGAGGTGTTTGGGCAGCACTGGAATCAGCTTTGTTTGAAGGTCCGCTGACCTGTGAGTCAATGTCTCCAAGTAGGCTACATCACTCTAGCCTTGGCAGATCTACAAATGTTTCCACTTTGTGTATGTGTGTGCGTGTGTGTGATTGTGTGTGTGTGTGTGTGTGTGTGTGTGGCTGTAACAATTTTACTTTCGTACAAACAAACATTCTTACAAATTAGGTTGTGAAGACATCATGTATTGTATGTTTTTTATACCTAACCTTAAAAATTTTGTTAACAAAACTCACATCAGTTTCACAGCATTATAGTTACTCATGACCTTATTACTTCTGTAACCAAACCAAGGTGTGTGTGTGTGTGTGTGTCAGTGTGGGAAAGGCCAAACTGCTGGCAAAATGCTGTTCCATATCAGCTATTTAAAGAAGCAAGTATTTTTGGAAGGAAAATGTAATTGTAACTACACTTGTATAATTCTTCTTTTATAAAGTTTATAAATGTGTATAACCACTTCTTTTCAAACTCTCAGTTCTACACTATAACTAAGACCAGCTCTAGACCACTTAAAAAAAAAAATGATTTAAAGACAAGTTCATTCTTTGAAGTGAAACAGTCATCTCTGTAATGAAATCCTAATTCAGGTGTTTGAGTTCATTCTTAGACCCACTCTTAGTTTTCCTGTCACATCTACAGCGATCAGGCGTGTCCATAGATCGACCTTTTCACAAGACAATTACCTCAAACAGATGGCAAAAAATGGCAGTCCACCTAAAAAGATATAGAATTTTTCTGCATGTAGAAGTATGGAAATCACTGAATAAGAGAATAAGTTGAGCATTACAGAAAGTGGTTACGTACTTTTTTGTTCCAAAACACAGTAATAAAATACTTTTTTTTGCTTCATATTAACATTCATTGTTGCTGGAGCTTATCCATTTATTTAAGCCTAAATATCACTTGTGGCATGTGCAGTTTATTCAAGATACTGATAACAGCTCCTTTTCATGAGGGGTGCTGATAATTCTGGAAATGACTGTAAGCTTTACTACAACACTGCATACTCCTAGAGTCATATATGATGTTAGCATAAATCAGAAATTAGCATTATAGAAGGTGGGTTTTTTTTATTTTACTGATATTTATGGCCTGAACTGAAATCCTAACTCGAATAATCACACATAAGAACCTTCATGCTAAAGTGTGTAGAGCTCAAGAAAACATACCTAATTTTAAATGCATGCGAATAAATGCAGAATTACAGCGTGCCAATGGAAAGACTATATCAATATATTCAAATAAATTCCTGAGTGATCTAGTTCTGCTAATGAACATGTGCAACATCCTGTTGCGACATGGAGATGAAAGGGATACCCGCACATGTCCTGTAGGAGCTGCTTTGGCACAGAGTAAATACTAATGAAGGCTTGGCTTCATGTTATGAATGAAGTGTAATGAGGAAATGGTACTGAGATTGACTTACCGGTCAGTCGTGCAAATGTGGAATATGTTTACATACACTGTGGTAGGCCAAATAAGACCATGCTCTTTTGTTTTTGAGTTATTTATGCATTCAAACACAGAAAACAGAGCAGTAAAGACCATACAAATACATTTACAATATGAATACAAAGAAATAAACAAAATTTTATGCTTAAAAGTAAATCGGCAAACTCTCAGCCTTTTGAAAGTTCTTCTAAACAACTTTGCGAGCACCTTTTCTCTCATTATTTTTATATGAAATGGATCTGATGGAGCAGGTTAAGATTAAGCCATATTAATGGTGTACGTGTGCAGATAAAAGCAGCACTCACATTAAAGGTAGGATCTCCATGGTTTCCCTGCTAGCTAGGCTGTGTTGCCATGGAGAGCAAAAAGAGCCTTTGGAGAAGAAAAAAAAATAGACAGCAGGAGAGAATGGATCTAACTTAATGCTAATTCACCTTCACTAATTAGGTGCTGCTTTTCATTCCATTTTTATCTACTTTTTAAAAAATGAACAATAAGAATGAAGCCTGGTAGCACTGCATGTCCTTTATCTGTTCTCTTTGGCATTATCACCCCATTTCAGACACGCGGTCATACCACCCAGAGTCATATGACTCCCTAACACGTCAGAGGCAAGAGTGATCCATGGGTAATGTTTGCTGTCTGCTTAATGGCTATTAAGAAAATATTATATAATTTCCTGCTCTATAATTAACCTGGCCATCTGCAGATGCCTGCTCCACTGTGATGATTCTGGCAGAAGCAGAGCACACATATCCTGACCCCAAAAAGCCCTTTGGCAAACAGTGCACAGGCAACAGGACTGAAGGGTTAGAAATCTTTTTATAAAGTAAAGAAGACCTGAGCCTACTAGTAGCTTAGGGCCTTTACAGTAAGGAGCCTAAAGATCCTCACAAAAAAGTTTGTCTATGCTGAGAGCTTTTATTTTTGGATGAACCACATAAAACTATGTGTAAACTGTATCAAATTTACATATTGGTCATTACACTACATGTAATTTAACCTCCTGACCATGACACAGTTGTTATGTACAGAGTAAGTCACAGTTGGCATCCATTCTTTATGTGTGTGTGTGTGTGTGTCTGTGTGAATGAGTGTGTCTGTGCGTGTACGGTGATTATGGTGGCTATATAACCCAGAGCAGGTGCAGCTTTCTCCAGACTGATCCAGTACGTGCAAGTCTCACAACCATCAATGTCCCCAATAACCACCGTATAGTCACAGGGACATTATCACTCAGAATGCAGCAGCTAAAGGGGTCATCTAGTTCAGGCTACTGTGACACACGGAGTATTGCACCCTACCCTAAACATACAAGCGTATTTAGTTTGGATAATTAACCCAGATTTTAAAACCCCATTTATTAGGCTTTCTGAGGTGTAAGTCTACAGCTGTCCCATAACTGGTCTTAGACAAGTCATTTATGGCCCATTATTCACTATATGAAATAAAGCTTTCCTCTTCTTAAGTGTTTGCGTTTACATAACTTGGCAGTTTCAGCATTTGAAAACAACTTTGCAGCTTTGGCACAAAACAATATATTCCCAATTTTGTCATGTTTTATTTAGGACCCTCCTTCGCCCTCACCATGATAGCTACTTATTGTGTGAAATAAATCTTCCCAACCAATTGCAAATGTGCCTTTTTTCAGTAACACTGGGGATTTCCAGAAAGCAGGTTTGGTGTCTAACTCAGATAGATTGACTCATCAATCACAAAAATCTTCCACTCCAGAAACCAATATTAGAGTGAGAGTAGGTTATTTACAAAGGCAACTTATACCATGAAGAAGCTGGATAGCATGTGTAGTGAAATGTGCTAACAATTAAAGGCTAAAAATAAGTAATAAAAATATATATAGAAAAAAAAATATCCAAATAAACATTACAAATACAAACAAGATCTGCAGTGTGCAAATGTAATAGAATGAACTGGTGGCCGGCTGGTGGCCCTGTGGTTAGGGAGTTGACCCTGTGACCAGAAAGTCATGGGTTCAAATCCCAGAACTGCTAGTGGCACCAAGGAGGTACTCTGGAGCATAGAAAGTCCTCCTGAGCCTCTCTGTTCTGGCCATGATACTCTAGTGTTTTGGCACTGAGCAGCTCATAATCCTGAGGTTCTATTATGCAGAGACAACAGTTCAAAACGTTGCCATCTGTGATACCCCATTAACTCCCCAAACAAGTTCCAATTGAACAATAGGACGACCAGATGGATTTTTATCATGTCAGAAATGCTGTTTGCTTGCAGTTTGTACAGTCACACCAACCAATTTCTCTAAATTGCATGAAAACGAGTCACACAACAACTGGCCCTATAGAGATGAGCATGAACAAAACAAAACATCACCATTAATACGACTCTTTTGCTGTATTTGTCTCAATGGAATTGTGAGGTACCTCTTTGCAAAGTTGACCAAAGAGAGTCTGTATTGCCTCCGTTCTACCTTTGGAAATGACCTACTATGTGGCAATGAAGCTGCAACACAATTTCTCAACTTTTTGCTCAGCACTCAGGTGTGCAGTGTACTGTTTTGAAGAAAACAACATTGTAATTTAAATTGTCCAACAACGGAGTGTATGCCTGGCCAATGACAAGTTTTAATGTGAGATCAAATAATCCAAAACATCATATGCCATTTATAGCCTCTATTTCTTGTCTCCTTGATGCAGCTGATATTGTCACTTTATTTTCCTTCTTTAATGAAATGTATTTTGACGCAGGCTATTCCATCACTTGGTCAGGTTAAAACCTGTGGAATATAAAATCACTTACAGATGCTGGAGGCTCTGATGCTGCAGAAGGCAACACCACTGCGACGACATCATTACAACAAAATGCTAACCTTCCTTTGACCATTCTTTCATGAGCAACAGGAGAAATGTCAATGTGATACATTGATTCTTTATGTGTTCATGACCTGGAGGGTGGTTGGCTCTGATAAGCAGCCCTCACGGACGCCACCACGGGCTGTTCTGAGAGAGTGAAAAACTCTGCATGTGTGAGAGGTGATAGTGGGACACCCCTGCCCCAACACACACACACACACACACACACACACACACACCCTCCTCTCAGCTTTACAAGCCTCAGATTATTTCCAACTGTCTGCAGAGTGGATCACTACCATATCCTACCCTAGGTCTGTAAGCCTATGAAGCTAAGGAAATGAAATAAGTATAATAAAAAATCTGAGCAATATGAATTATGTTTTTTACTTCTTTTTTTCCTGTCAAGCCTGCCACCCAGACTACACCTGAACTAAATAGGCTATGCTGCAGATAAAACCAGCACTATGTAGTTTAGGCAACTTAGGCCTGATAAATCAGATGCATCAGTACATGAGGACTCATTTAGCTTTAGCTTTATAAGCTAAAGTATGCTTTGACTCATTCAGCTTTTTGGGCTCATTTCACTATAATATTTTTAAAAATATACATATATCCAATTATAAAACAATTTAAATGAATAATTTTATAAAATGTATACAATGTACAGATACATTACATAATGTATATGCTATACATTTTGGATATATTAGGTGTAGTTTAAAATACATTAGCAAAATGAAGTAGGATACTAAAAATGCTTAATGCGGGCTTTTATTGAGTGCTTAGACTTGGATACAGTGTTTTGGTGTTTACTCATCACCGAAGTCATTACAGTGATGTTGGAACTTTTGAATTGGAAAATGAAAGAGGTCCAATAGGATGAGATGATTGTCTCAGCAGAGAGGTTGTGGTGTAACTAACACTTGTTTTATCTTAGTAATGAAGTCATAAACATGGTAAAAGAACATTAACTTCCAGACAGAACAAATAGATGAATCATACTGCATCACGAGACTCTGTTAGTCCACGTACTCACTATACAGCAATGGCCTAGTAACATATTCAAAAGAGGTTAATTGCAAAAAAAATAAACAGTAATATATGACTTCGGTATATCAGTTATATGTGTGTGAGAGAGTTTGTGTTCTATATTAAAATCACTCACACGTTCCACAAGGAACGAGATGCTGATCACATCCTAAACTCTTTCATGCAGAAGACACAGTAAAAATAAATGACATCTTTATTGGAGAACACAAAGTTTTGAAATGACTGTCTATCTAGTGATCATCACAGCAGGCTAGTAAATACATGCTAGCAACAAAGATAACATGGCTAGGCCAAACATGAAACATTTTCATGAGACTGTAATTGGGTGATGGTGGATTTTGAGTGTGGCTTGAAAATGCTGAAAACATGCGTCAACATAATGTGTGCTTGCTTACTAGATAGAGGTTAAGATAAGATATTCATTGTGTATCTTACAATGCATTACATATGATGAAGATTGGATGAAGATGATTTATTTTTAAGGCTATTTAGGTTATATTTAAGGTTAAAGTTGTAGTTTTGCAGTTGAACATTTTGCATCGACATTTCTGAGCATGAACCGGCCATGCCATTATAATGTACTAAATCATAATGAAGGAGGTGGCACTGACACTGTCAGAGCAGGTCCAGCAGTAGCTGTATAAAAAAGGCACGATTTCAGCAACAATGCTGATAGGACCAGTGGACACTGCCTCATCTTTTTGTAGAGCAGAAATGGTTCAGGGACGGATGGACACATCAACTTAGATAACGTGGGTTGCCCTATCTTTGAACTACCTCCCTCCCCCAACCCCCACCTGTCTTGAATGACTCACCACAGTCTGTTCACTCTCACCTGTTTAGGAGAGGCACCTGTTCAAGTGACGCAGGCATTCAGAATCACTGATCAGGACCAGACTTAGAGGCTGTTTCTGATGGCAGAAGTGGACTAGCCTAGCCAGGTCTAAATGTAGAGAAAACACAAGCAAATGTAGAGAAAACACTTAGCCCAAAGCCCAGGAAAATTGCAAACCAAAATTACAGTAAAGTGATTATTTTTATCATAATGACTAAAAAGACCATAGACATTTGTATGTAATCACTTCATGTCAACATTTAGGACAAAAAACTTTGAATATACACTCAAGGGGACTCTGTTTTTGCACATACAACATGTACTAAAAGTTTATATAATACTGAATTCCATGTATGTTTATAACTATAACTAAAGTATTCAGCAGGCCCTAGAGTTTTTTCACTTCTCTTCAGGGACTCCACTTATGGCATCAACCTATCTCTCCATCCATCTAAAATATTTAAGATAATAATAAATATAGTGTGAGTAATTTTGTAAATATATTAGATACATGTAGTATTCATTCATACTCCGTTACTCCCTGATTCACTTTCTGTAGCTGCTTAATCCTCACCAGGGTCGCATTTACCCAGCGCCTATCCTGGGCCAATGGGCAAGACTCAGGGACTCACCCTGGGCGGGGCGCCAGCCCACTGCAGGTATTCATTCATACACATGACTTTATCCATTCATCTAACTGAACCGTTTATCCTTCACCAGGGTTACAGGCGGGTGCTGGAGACCATCCCAGCAGTCACAGGGCAGAGAAACACAGATAATCTGCATGAAAATAAAACGGTCTTAACTCAGTTTATCAAGCCAGTCTCTTTTTTGATGAACATAACATATGATGATAACATATGATGAGTGCAGTGATTCAAGTGAGGCTTTTATTTCCTCTGCGATATTTCATTAAAATGAAAATAATTTAAATGTAATAAAATTGAATGATGATGGCTGATTCTTTCATTTCTTATAGTGGATAATATGGTGAGCACTTTAACTCAAAACCTATAAAATTCAAAGAGGGATATTTTGGGTGTGTTTTCATATTCTGAGGCTTGTTTTTACTGTTTTGAAATTTGGGAACTGTACATTTTGTCTTTATATAACCAAAGCAGTCAAAACACACTGACGTAACACTGGAGGCCTTTTATTGAGAGCCATGATTTTACAACAGGCCTCACACTGGGCCTGGCAAAACATAAACGTGTGATAACGAAAGGCTGTTTTGTATTACTGCTACGGTAAGAGGAATGTGGAAGTAAGCCAAGCTTAGATAAGAACTGGGGAGGACGTTTACAGTAAAAGTGTGTTTGTTCTCCGTTCTTCATTAGACATATGGTGGAAGTGTCTTTCTACAGGACACTGAAAAGTCAAGGGAATACCACAGCAGTGCGAGCCTGTATTCAAACTTAGTAGGCAGGCTAATGCTTCAAAGGCTATTTGGGCTGTTCCTGATGCATGATGTCATGCACATTATCGGAGACCAGCTAACAAATAGTGTGAAGTGAATTTCCCGCTCGACAGCCAAAGCTGATGTTGACTTTGAAAGGCTGCAAATAAAAACCCAACCCAGGGAATTTTAATAAATACTGTTCTCACACGGATCTGGCAACCAAAGATGATCAATGAGTAACAAGCCCCTTATGTTCATGAGCCACACTTACTCATCTGCTCACATGCATGAGCTGTGGCGTAGCACTCTCTCTTAATCACGTTTGAAAACACTGGGCTGTGATGGAAAGGTGGCATGGCGTCATTGCACGCATCTACTTTTGGTACGGTTTCATATCTGAACAATACTTTTGTCCCTAGAGAACTGACTTTACTGTGAGGTCTGTTTGGCAAACATCAATGACTTCCTCTTTCAGTGCTGATAAGAGAAGCATTTTCCTGTCACTGCCATTACCAACACCCATTCGCCCACCAGAGTTTTGTTTTAGTCTAGCGTCATCTGCCTGGTTTAACAGTTCCCTTAAAGGCCCTGCCGTCAGGGCAAGGGTTTTCTGCTGTTTGTAGACTCACAGTAAGGGTGGTGAGGTGTTTGAACAAGGATAGCATGACCAAAAGTAATCAGCAAACATGGCAAATATTTTCAACTAAATGTGTGCACACAGTTCAAAAGATTCTCAGATAAGATTGATAGAAAGCCCCTCAAAAGTTCTGCCAAGAGATGACATTCCGGGTTGGATTTGATATGAATGGATCTCAGGGACAATTTTTTAAAAAGTACTGCTTATATACTGAGAGGTTTAAAAATAATTTAATGAGTGCAAAAACCATAAGAAGTCACATACGGGAAGCGGAGGGCCGCCAGGAAGACAACGCCCGGGGAGCAGTGTGTGGGGACGGTATCTTGCTCAGGGTACCTCAGATGTGCTTAGCAGTCTTGGGAATCAAACCCACAACTTCCTGATCGCAGGATGAACGCCCTAACCACTAGGCCGCCAGCTACTTATGTATAGTTAACCCCTTAAACTCTAGGCTTATTACTCAGTTACTTATCTAAATTTGTATTATTCAATTCTACTTTAAATTATTTAAGAATTGCTATAAATTTTGCCGCAATTACTGTACATTGTTCAGCAACTATTTCAATTATTATTATTAAGGAACTACTTCAAATTATGTATCCATCTAAAACTATTCATTGGTTACTACAAATTATTCAGTAAGTACTACAAATTATCTACTTAAAATTATCCAGTAATCATGGTAATTTATTCAGTACCTACTGTAAATTATTCAGTAGCTATTATGAGCCAAAACTAGTTCTATGGCATGACGCAATAAATCTTTTCTGGTTCCCTTATTTTTAAGCATGTCAAGTACATGCTGAGGGCACTTCGGATGATTTACCGTTCTCTGGTGTTCAGTACTGGTTATGAGCCTTGCATGGTTTTCTGTTAGTTAATTAGAGTTGAATATTCAGCACACAGGAGCACCTGTGTAACTAAGCAACAACTCAATCCAAGGACAGAATGGAGGGCCTGTTCAAGCCCTTAGTGTCTGAGGAGTTCCCAAACCCACACTCACATTATTCATATCTGGTAGACTCTTGATATATTGAGGATGAAATGAAAAAAGTTAGAAGTGATGTTGATTTTAAAGGGCAGGTGTAAAATGACCCACTCTTACAATGGCCAAACAACAATATGTGTTTCCTCATAAAGCTCTATAGCTTCAATGTTGCTCAGGATTATTATTTTAATGGGCTTCCATGTTGTGCAGCTGTCTGGTTTCATATGATGGGGGAGTTTTAGCTAGCTGGTGGACTTGGAGGCAACTAAATTGAGAAGAAGCCTGGAATTTTTTTTTTTTACAAAGTCTTTCACTTTCACTATACACATTCCTAGCTAAAAACAACTGGTCCTTCTGTTAGTGTTCATTAAAGGCTTGCTTGGGTAACTTGACAACAACAACAATAACAACAACAACAGGAGAAAAGAGTTTGATTTTCAGACTAATGAAATATGTAGAAAAATGAATGCAGGAGAACATAAATGTTACAAGGAAAATGTAAATGATAACACCCCTGTCTGTCCAGAGTCTTATAACCCTTCCCTCAGAGCTCCTCAATTGTGTTTTTATGTATTTGTTGCAATTGGCCTTATTGTCTCACTTTTTGGCTCCCCTTCGTCCCGTGCATAATTGTTTATTGCTGAGCTGTAGCTGTCTCAAATCCCTTTGACGACTCCCTAGTCATTTATTCGCCGGTGAATCCAAGACACGTCGTCCAAAGTAACTGATGCAAAGCAAAGAAGCGCCACAGAGCAAAGCAATCAGCGAGCAGCAGGCTGTGGGAATCACCTGCAAATCCCCATTTATAAAAGACCATGTCAGCTGAATCAACACTGAATACAAAGACAAGCAACATATCTGTTCCCACAGAGACTCAGCAACAGCACCTTAAGCCGTAAACACCATCCAGATTTAGGTGCAAAGAAGACAAATAGGAGACAGCCTCCACCGGTGATTCAGCCTGAAAACGATGCATGCAGGCCACACAATGACATGGCAGGGACTCCCCCTTTTTCTTTTTACATGCGTCACACACACAATACAAGAGGAGGCTTCTCATATGCTCCAAACACGGCTGCCGCTGTTTAGAAACACAGACAATTAACATGACTCAGCTGTCTTTTGACAGGTAGCAGTCTGAAATATTGCATTTGCTTGCAGTGGCACATCATTACACAGAGGTAGGATTGACGCAATATAGGCATAATCAAAGGAAACAGCCATGAGAGGACTTGCAACGATTTAATGATATGAAGGATGCTGTAAAGTGACCAGGCCCAGCCCAGCCCAGCACAGCTTATTGCTTTTATAAAATAGTAGCAAAATGCAGGATGTTACAGTGCATCTGTGTTCAGTAAATGATTTAATTTAGCAGTAATCATCACAAGCATGATAAGTCTCCTGCCAAGTTGTGTATTTTCCCAACAGAAGGCTACGGTTGTCAAGCAGGAACAGAACAATGCTTTTAATAACTTGTCATATTAATACAGAATTCTGCTGATGTGTGCAGTCACATGCATATATTGGGTTATCTGGAATGGCTTTGAACGTGGCTCAATCAGATTTTAGAAGTGGAACCATCTGTTGTATAATTCTAGACCCTTGGCCGCTTTAGAAGTCCAGAATGTTCTGCTGCGGCTCATTGCCAGTGTAAGCGCGGCTCCAGAGCTCATCTCAGGGAAGACCAAAGAGTCTTTATGTTAATCTTTAACTATAAATTCTGCAGACTCAAAATAGCAGCCAGTGCTCTTAGAAACAGATCTGTTCTGCTGAGTGCAGCAGGATCTCTCTCCCTCTCTGAGGCCTACTTTATAAGTATCTCAGCACTTGGGAAGAATAATCATTTGTATCTTTAATGCAGGTATGTGTTCCCAGGGCTGTGGTAGGTTTCTTGTTGTGGCAGCATTAACTCGAATGCGTATTGGCTTCAACCAAACGACATCTTAATTTAAATTTAAATTGAAAGCATCCATATGAGCAGCAAGTCAGCTTCCTTATGCATGCATTCAAACAGAAAGTAAAATATTCCTGTGGGTAAGTGAAGAATAATTACGCTCTTTAAAATAAGCATGGCACAGGGGGATCTTTGAGTAATTCCATAGATGAACCACTCTGGGTTCTCTAAAGTGGTGCATTTTAAGTGAAACTTTACCATTGTGTGTGAGTTCTCGTTTAGAAAGAAAAATGTTTCTTTAAAGAATTACTGAAGGAACCCACTAAAAGGTTTTTAGGTTCTTTTATCCTTTTTGGCACCTTCATAGCCTCAGCATCGACAGATGGCCCAACCAATATGCTCCTGGTCTGATCAGGGGAAGCTGCTGATATTTATTTTGTAGTTGGCATAATAATTGAGAAATAAGCTTTTATGGCAGGAGAGGAGAAAGAACGGACAGTTCATCTGGAAGGTACTTTTCAGCACTCGATGTGGCAGCGCTTTAGGTCTAACCAAGCTGAAAGGAGTTGCTTGGCAACTGCCCTTCTATCTCTGCTAGTAGCTGGACCGGCCATTCTATCGGGCCGAGAATAGCAAAGGTCTGCTGTTTCAATGAACTCCTTACCTTGAGCCTTTCGTGGCTGTAAGGATCTATCAGGAGAGGCAGAGCTTCAGAGCCCCTGCAGCCTTTATTAGTAATAATGAAAAAAGGCAGAATGACTGTACATTTACATTTACGGCATTTAGCTGAAGCTCTTATCCAGAGCGACGTACAGCAGTGCTTAAGTAGTCTACATCTGTTTCTTAAACCTGTAAAGCTTAACTCAAGTCCACATCCATTGTTCAACCAAGT
>JBBJLS010000128.1:10106830-10124314 GCA_037577275.1 Bryconaethiops microstoma
CAGAGAGAGAGAGAGAAAGAATCTGTGTGTTTGTGTGTATGTGTGTAAAGAGAGAGATGTAAACAAATGATTATACATTTAGAAATATAATTATTTTTTACACATAAACACATACACAGATGCTTTAAGTGATTTCGAATGGCTTTATAGATGTAGTAAGTATCTTCAATGTTTCAGTTATGTTACCATTATGGCATCTCTATTGCATCAACTCATTCTTCTGAGTTTATGGATCAGAGTTCAAGTGCAGTATCTCAGTAACCCTGAAAAACCCCATCGTTAGACAGCTGGTCTGGTTACTGATAGAGCTGTTGGTAGTGGAAAAAACTGGGGCTTATTCTCAGAAATGTTCAAGCCTTTTATGGATTTTTTTTTATCAGCAGAGAGCATACTATATCACCCTTTTTTACTTTGTGTTTTATGGCCTGAGGGAGATTTCACTGAGAATAAATGACATTTTATGTGCCAAACAGTGGTCAGTGTTTTTCCCAAGCTGGCTTATTTACAATGAACAGTAAGGTCAGAAGGTATTAAATGAAGGGAGCATCATAACGAAGGAAGCATTTAAGCCAATACTCCACTATAAAAATATTCTGGCATATAATATTACTATGGGTTCAGCTAGAGGTGAATCATAAAGCACACATCAGCTACAGATTATACATGTGTTCTTTCCTTGAATATTTAAATGTCAAAAAATCATTTAAAGCAATCAAAGCAAAGCAATGTCTGATATAATTTAAATCTAAACATAACAATAATTCCAGTGTGTTGCACAGGCCTAAAAGACAGTTTAACAGGAAGCTTGTGAGTGTATGCATCATCTGGTAGTGGCCTGCTCTATCTCAGAAAAGCAATTGCTTGACAATATTCCAAAATCCCTTATTACACACACACACACACACACACACACACACACACACACAATTCCTCTTTTCTTTGTATAATGAAGGTGACCCTTGTCCTAGTGAACTACAGCTGGTTCTAATCATCACTGACTACTTTATAATCAGTATCATGTGTTTATAGCCGCCTCTAAATGTGCCCTTGCAAGACATTTTGTAACCCTGTGCCACTTCAAATAGGAAACAGTCACACCGTTTCAGCGATTAAGGATCATACTGCCAACTCTTTAATTAAATGTGAATAAAAGGGAATGGGTTTTATATGGCAATTTTCATGAGGACCACTAGAGGTCAGTATCATGACATTTGTTTGGCAAAGGCCCACCATTGATCCAGGTCAAAAGGTAAAGAGGGGAGAGTTGGAGGTCAGGAGATGCTAAACGACACACAGCCCATAATCAGGACACTTTATTTAAATATTTAGTGTCTCCTGGGAGATAGTGACAGGACTTCATTGTGTGTACTCTATCCTTTTCTTACTTTTACCGTTCTTTCCCCTTCTGGTAATTCATTTCCTATTCATTTCTAGACTCATGTGTGTCCTGTCTGAAAGAGCAGTTTGGGTTCTTGGATGTGGAAATGAATGTGGAAGTGTTGAGGTTTGGCCATGTCTGTGACAAAAAGCAATACAGATTGTTTCAGTTTTGCTTCTTTTCTTTGCCAAGAACAAGAAGCCCATCTCCCACGCAAGTCAGGCACAGGACTATTATTGCTACCCACCTGCAGTGATTCACGGGCATAGTGGAAGAATGCAGTGGGAGTGGGCTCCCTCTTCTTCCCTTTCATTTTGCCGAACTAAACAGGGCATGGCACGCATGGCTCAGTCTTTACTGATATTCTGGAGCATCTTGACCCCTGTGTACCTTCTGACCGAGCAGAGTACTCCCTTCTCTTCGTGCAACAGAGCTCGTCTCATATAAGACATGCATTGTTTGGTCAGAGAAGCAGGCATGTGGAAGGCAAGTCTACTCCCGGGGGCCTTCAAAATAGACACGGACTTTGTCTTGATACCGAGATAGCAGTCGAAGGAACATCAACATGACTGTGGGCGTTCAATCTGAAGAGTACTGCTGAGTGAAAATACGAGCAGCTTACTTTCCAATGCACTTCTCTTTCACCATCTAATACAATCTTATTCACCTACACAATCTTTTTCCCTTTTTATGCCTCATTAATGGCAAATTCTTTGTGAACGCAGGCTGCGATTCTAAAATTCATCTGTAAGATAATGCTCTCACCTACAGTCAGCCTGGCAGTGAGTAAGTGTTTATGATTAAACCTGCGATGGCAGACACGAACACAACAAAGCTCGTTTCTGTCAGGGGTTTGAGGTTGTAGAAAGACATCACGGAGGATGGGCTGTGTTCAGGAGACCGGCCTTGTGACCCCTATAAATGTTTAATGCTGGTTCTAACATTCCCTGCCTTGAGTCACAGTGACTCATTGACTTACCTGATTCATGTAACGTACGAGAGTCTTCGTAAAAAAAAGAAAAAAATGTAAATAAAAGGTATTGTTGTCATTTGACATCTAGGAACTGATAAGAAGGCCACATTAAGAAGGGGCTTTGTACTCCAGGCCAAACTGCTTCTGCTGTTCTACTTCGGGTCATGTGAAAGCAATTAGTAGAGGTTGAGCTGAGTGGTCATCTGAAGCTGTCCTCCTTCATCACGTGGTAAATGAGACCGTGTGCTTAAACCTGCAGTCTCACAAATGAATCTTGTCTAATCTGTTTTCCTTTTTTCCCCCCTTTGAACTGGTCAGTGCAAATCTGAGTGAGAGAAAGTTCTAAAGTGTTCAACACCTCTAAAATCTAACATTACCTACAGTAAAGGGGAATTCCGCCGAAATTTCTGCTCGCTTCAATAGATGCAAACAGATTTATTCAGTGAGGTAATGTGAGGAAAATGCCCTGTTCTGGGGAGCCTTGCCGAGTCAGAATTGTTTACAGACGTGGGTGATAGGGACCAGACGTCGGAAGAGTTTAATGCCTGTAAAAGCTTCCTCACAGAAAGTAATTGCGTGAAATGGTTACAAATACAAAGTCTAATGCCTGTGGAAGTTTTACACTACTCTGATGAAATGCTTTAGACCTGAGATGTATTTTTCAACATCCAATAACAGCACAGAGGTACATTGAGGACACATTAACTTTATATTAGCCGCATAAAAACGTGTACAGTTTCACAGTTGCTCCTGGACAGTAAATAATATGGCTATATTTGCATTGCTCATGTTTTTGAACAGCTTCTGGTTTACTTCCATGAAATAGCACATAAGAAAATAGTATCCAAAGAAAAAAATGTTTTAAATAAATGCTCAATTTCCTGCATTCTAGCATCACTAACATCAAAATAACATCTACATGGTCGCTTAGGTAAGAAAGCAGCTATGTGGACCCCTAGTTCGTGTAATTAGCACTGTAGAAACACTAAAGTTGGTCAGTTTCTCTAAGATGGACCCACTCCACGTGACTTGGCATATTTTTATATCACGGGTGGACTTCTCCTTTCGAACTTATCTATCTGAAATGTTTAGAGTGAACCGTGTGCAGGACAGGCAGCTCTGCTCAGATGTGTAGGGCTCTCCTCCCGCCAGCTCCTTTATGTTAATAGGGTGGCGTTGGAGCCCAGCTCCTCGGTGGGGGACCCTAATAACGGGGGCGGAGCTTGAGTGTGGAGGCAGGACCACAGGCTTGCTGCCTCTCTAACATCAACTCATCTCTCATGCACGGAGAGTGCTGGATTTTTCAGGTAGGAATGTGCGGTTCAGTATGCATGCTTATTTATATTTGTTTATTTATTTTATTTCTGCAGCGCTCCGTGTCCTGGACGCGGGTCGGATGGAGAGGCAGGCGCGTCCTCCTCCTCCTACGACCGAGCCTGCACCGCCTCACTCCGCTGGGTGAAGGCTGCAGTCTCGACATGTGAGAGTGGAGAATGAATGGGCGGTTAGTCTCGTGTTTCCTGAGTTTAGCTGCGGATCACTTCTGGATCTGAGCCTCAGTACCGTCCCTGGACGCGAGTCTTCCAGTTAGTTCGCGTTTTTGTCTCCCAGTAGCACCGGAGACACTTTGCCTGTTGATTCGTTTCGTTTTATCCTCGTTTGTGTACACGGTAGGACCGTGTTCATCCTTGATGTGGTCTTTTGGGGTCAAGCAGTCGCTCGGCCAGCCCTCGGATGGCAGCAGTGTGGAGAGAAGCGAGCGCGCAGGGAGAAGGAGGGTCTCAGCGTCCTGGACCCCCAAAGTACAGGGCACAATCTGTGAAAACACGAGCTCCTTTTGCACGACGTGCATGTTTTGCATCCCCTCCCTGGCAGGCAGGCAGGCAGGCAGGCAGGGAGGGAAGCAGGCAGTGGGGTCATTGCTAAAGGGCGATATTTGACGCCGCCATATTTCAATGGTATGTCCATTATCCTTCTGATGTTCATCTCTACATTTCTGGAGCCCTCTCAGACTCAGTCCCGGTCAGTTTCTGAGATATTCCTGAGCCTGCATGTTTGTTCGGTCAGAAGGATCCCAGCTTTACGATCCAAACAGCTCGTTATCAAACGGTTTCTGGTGCTTGTGGACGTGAAGTAGTGCATTAAGACCCGTTTTGACTCTACAGCCATCGATTGGTGATGATCAGCTGGAGTGTGGTCGAAGCACCCCTCTGTGCAGCTGAACCTCATCTGGGTGCATTTTTGATGGACGTGTGGAGATAAGCCCTGTTCCACCATTGCTGAGCCCCACGACAAAGCATTAACCTGTCTCAGAAAATAAAATCAGTCATAAATCCTGTCGTATATGCTGGACAGCCCCATTCTACACTGAGCATGGAGCATCCCCCCCTTTGATGGATTCTTGGTGCCCCACTGGAAGCACAATTAGAGAATTACTACAAGCACGCACGCGCGTCTCTATATCTCAGTGGAGATGGGATCGAGTGTGTGTACACGGCTGCGTGCTCAGAGAAGGTGGGCTTGGTCGGAAAATCGTCCCTGCATCAGGTCGTCCTTCACGTGAAGTTCGGTTCGCGTGGGCGCTGAAACAGAGCCACACCCCTCAGAGCTGGGGTCCGCAGGCATGGCAGCCCCTCGGTGAGCTCCAGAGGAGCAGACCAGCCTCTATCTGAGTGCACACCCGAGCAAGGACCAGGCTAACCGGAGATGTAATTATCTCCTCTATTTATAGAGCTTTCTGCAGCGAGCCCTTTTTTCATGACACAGCAATCGTACATGACATTCTTTACAAAATGAATGAAAAATGAGCTTAACAGGGCCTTTAAAGGGTCCCTATCATGAGAAAGCCAGACTGTCTTTCAGAATGTACCTTGTGTCACTAACATTTCAAAATGCTTTGACATTATTTCTGCCTAGTAAGTCTACAATGGTTCCTCGTATTTCTATGTGAAGTTATAAGGTGTGTTTCACCCTGAGTTGCTTTCTAAATCGGGCACTATATGATAAGATAGGATAACCCTTATCTTGCCTTCTCTTATTTCTTTAAAGGTTCTGTATCATGGGAAAATCAATGTCCTCTCAAAATATACCCTCGACAAATGCCGCGAAAACAGTCCATTTTGAACTGACTGTGATGTCACAACCTATTTCTGCCTAGTCAATCTACACAGCAGTTCCTCAGATTCATGTGTGAAGTTATAAGGAGTGTTTCACCCCCAATTGCTTTCTGAATTAGGCACGATAAGATAAGATAACCATCGTCATAGCTTATGTCTTTAAAGGGTCCCTCTCACGGTTAACCCAGATTGTCCTTTCAAAAACAGCCCATTTTGAACTGACTTTGTGATGTCACAACCATATCAAAATGCTTTTACACTATTTCTGCCTATTCAGCCTACAGCAGATCCTCAGATTCCTGTGTGAATTTATAAGGAGTGTTTAATCCGGAATTGGTTTCTGAGTTAGGCACAATACACAGCAGACAATTAGAATGGAAGCCATTTTTTCACACATATCACTCTTAGACACAGTAACACCCAGTTTACATCCAAGGGATAAAGAGACGTGGAAAATGGACATTCGGAAATGTATGATGAGTGCTTGTTGCTAAAGAGCTATTTGTCATGAGAAGACTTGAGGTGTGAAAACAAAATGCAAGAACAATGTAAGATATGGGCCCTTTCTTTCTTTCTTTCTTTTTTTATTTTGTGTGTGCATATATAATATAGCATACATAAACAACACAAGATTAGTCTTTGTGGTATTAAGATTACACCAGTACACATGATCAGTGATGTTCGCTTAATGTGAGTGCTGTCAGGTTGAGGATTTTCTGTTTGTCAGAAGTGCGTTGAATGTTGTGCTCAGGTTAGGCAAATTAGACATTCTCCAAAATGCATACATTGTTTTATTTGCAGGTCGTGTATTAAATGCCAGTGGTGTGGCAAGAATGTCCCAATTGTATTCCTGACCTGTGCACAGACATTCAGAGGCCTGGACTTTGTGGTGCATGCTAGACGACATAGGCTGTGAGCAGGAAACTGCACAGGAAGAGACGGATGTTTAATACTGCTGTGCAATAGACTTTCTGACTGTTACACGAGGTCAGGCCTGCTGTTGTCCCTTTTATCCTAAAAAGGACTTTGTTAGGACAGGCATGGCTTTACTATGCCTTGTGGGTCCAGCACATTGTGTTACTGGCTGATTAATGTGCGTGAACTGTAAATGTTAGGAAGGTGCAAATCAAAGTGTGATGTGATTGAATGTTGCGTATGGAAGGACGTACAGGCATTTGGTCTTTTGCTGTAACAAAAGTGCATCTGATACTGTGCGCCATGTGATTCAGGTTAATAAGTGGGAGACACATCGCTCTATTAAGGGCATAAAATGAAAAGCAAACACCTGCTCCAGATGCACTATGCTGTCACTATGCAGTTACTATTTGCTATTAGAATAATGAGTTTATTGCTGTGTAGGTTTTAGCTAGGCCTCTCCAAATGACGTCTCAGTGTGCTTGTAATGATATTTTATATTAGGCTAACATGCTCACAAAGTCAGTAGTGACCCTAATTCTCTCAACCTGCTCAAACCACATCCAGCTCTTCATTAAGGTGGTGAAGACTTGTCAGTGTGGTTTAAGAAACAGGACGTGAGCTATAAAAAATGAACAAATCTTCGCCACGTCCGGACCGGCCTTTTATCTAAGGACTGATCCTGGATCAAATTCCTCCATATTTATGACTTTTGACCCAAGAACTGATTCGGTTTTCTTTGCATAATAATTGCTGTCAGGCTCAAATGTGGTCTAAATGAGATGTGCTGGAGAATGTGCTCTTCAGACGTAGTGAGGACTCCCCTGCAGATTTGACGTGGAGAAAACACTTCAGAGGATTTATGGCCAGACGGTTTGAAGGTCATCGCTGGTGCTGATGGACTCAGTATGACCGACTCTCCCGCAACGAAAAACTTGCAACTTTTGCAAACGCTGGCTTTTCACTCTCTCTCTCTTTACTCCATATGCATGGCTATAATTAGCTGTCTGCACAGCAAGTGTCACAAGCTGGGATACAGCTTTCGCCTGCCAACAGAGGCTGATAAAATCTGACAATTCCAGTGACATCAGACACCAGCTGAGAGCAGTGAGGAAAGGCGGCCGCGTGACCGGGTTTGTTCTCTGATACTGTACTGCCGAGTAAAGAAGTGATGCTGATATCAGGAACAAGCATTCAGGCTCCAGTTTAGAAGAGTGCTCAAGAGGACAGTGCATTTTAGAGTCCTTCTATTTCTGTGCAGATACATTTGTGGCTTGGGGCCAGGGCGGCACGTTATTACTCTCACTTCACTGATGCATGAGCGCATGGGGCCCTCCATAGGTGCCTGACTCTGGAGAAACTGGAGCTCTGATTGCTATCTGAGGCTTTATGAAGTCGTGCCTGATTGCATCATCTTTCAGTTCTTTCTGGTGACCTCATGTGCTTGAAGTTCAGTTTTTTGTTTTTTTTTCTCTGTGCAATCTCAATGAAACAATCAGGGCAAAACATCAGATGAGCACAGCTGGTATGAAGCATATTAATGACATGATGTTAGCAGAATAATATGGAGAGTATTTTCCATAGTTCCATAGTTTTCCATTACTGTACTGCATTTTAAAACATTTCGTTTTAAAACTGTATTAGACCTGTATGGTATGGACAAAGTATTAGTGTTGTAATTATGCAGCTACATAATGCGATTGTGATATGTCCAGCCCCCCACCCATACAGTACATATACAGAAAATAACCTGCAGAAACACACTGTTTACAAGTCTGAATAAATTGATTGATTTAAATGCATTGCTTTTTGTGACATTACAAAAACAATGAATTTACAATGGGCTGTTTTTATAGCTTTGCTTGCATATTTCGACTGAATGAACTATGGTGTGTATGGTACATTATTACAATGTACATATACTTTGGGGTTTTTTTTCCAAACGCAAAGGAAATGTCTAATCAAAAGTCAAATGGACTCTTTCTCTTAGAAACAAGAATTATATTGAACCTGAAAATGTATTGTTACACCCCTGATAGTTACTGATTAGAGATGGGCCCGATCCGATATGATATCGGTATCGGGTCCGATATAGCCGTAATTCCGTCATTGGATATCGGTCGGATAGACCCGATCTATATATTCCTTATTCCATACCATGAACCTGCGGCAACTTCAATCTGGGCGAGAGAATAACATTAGCCGTTGTTTTGAACAAAATGTCGCTCGTTTGGAGATGTTTTAGTTTGGAAACGCTGAAAAGCAAGACGGCTACTTGCACTGTGTGTAAAGCCAGCGTGCCGACGGGTGAAAGTACGGTTGCGTCACACAATACAACAAATTTAATCAAGCACCTGCAGAGACTTCACGACAAAGAGTACCAGGAGTATATGCTAGTAGACAGGGAAAAGACACCAGGCGGCAGTTTACAGCAGACGCTCGGTGACGTTTTTCAAAAACGCAACAAGTTTACAGCAGACAACGCAAAAGTGAAAGGAATACCAGAGAAGACTCTTAGATATCCCTCAAGACCTCTTTGGGGTTCTTTCAGGAGCTATTTTGTGTGTTTTGTTGGCTGTTTTGCCCTCTCCCCCTCTCTCTATCTCTCAAAACACGACACTAAAGTTGGGCATCTCGTAACTCGGCCGTTCCACCTTAAATACAGAAGCGGTTAGATTACACTCTGCCCATGTCGTGTCTCAGAATTCAGGTTATTAAAATTTTATTATTTTTGCACTTTATTTTTTACACAGTTGTTGCTGCTAAATGGATATAATACTTGAACTATTTAGATGACTCGGTCAAGATTGTGTTTTTGCTGTTTACAGAATTTTACAGCTGTTGCTGCTACCTTGTTGTGAACAACATGTAAACTACATTGGAATTCAATGTAGTTGCGTATATTTTTTGCTCTTCTAATAAGTGCCGAGTAGTTTTATTCTGTGACGTAACCTTACTAACAAACAGCACAATTTCAACAAAAATGTTGCTAATATTAAAGTAAAAAAGATGTATTATATCGGAATCTGTATCGGTATACACAGTCGCGTATCGGATCGGAACTGGAAAAACCTGGATCGGCCCATCACTATTACTGATTACCCCGCATATGTGTTAGCTTCATCACTTGTATTCTAAAGGCACCAGAGATCACAGTCTACAATTAAAACCAAGCAATCTCTGACTTGAGTAGTTTTTTTGTGGTGTGAGTTCCTGTCATATTCCAGTGGTCCATTCTTAATCCACCATTAAATTCATAGAGATCCCCCTTTTACAGAGATACCCTACTGCAAAACTCTTCATGAGATCCAGGTCTGCAGAGAGCCTTTCTAAAGCTAGTAAGAAGTAATATGATAAGGTAATTACTGTGAGTGATATCAGCTTACCTCTTATTGTAATTCCCCTCCAATGTATTCTCATATTGTGAGAGTAATTAAAATCAAGCTCTCTAAATGATTTGTCCATTGACTTTGCCTGATGGCAGGCCTGCAGTTGAAGAGTCCATTATCAAAATTACTTTGGATTATAGCATGCCATTAAGGCTAGGGTTATAGCAAATTGCATTTGTGCAAGATTGTCCTTTAAAAATGAACTCGAGGTCGTTCTTTTGTTTAAGGTTCACCTTAGAAATGAATTTAAGCAAAGTGTTGAAACACTGGATGCATTGAAACACTTAATTTGGCTTTAGCGTCTTAAAGATCTCATAATTACTTCAAGTCCCATTCAGCACATCTGTAACTTCATGCTACCAGATACTTGGGTTAGCATATGATAACACATGACAATTATGATTGTGTAGTTAATTACGTTTCGCACGCTTATGTGACCATAGTAAACCCTCATTAATTGTTTGCACTGATCAGTGTCCATAATAAGTAAAAGGTCATGACGGTCATTTATATTAGAACCGCTCATCATTTATAACATGAGAGCTCTTGATCTTAGGGCAGGCCTACATAGGTGTCTTAACCTTTAGTTTTGGATAAATTTAATTGAAACCTCAGTGCATGTCTAAAAACCTCCATCTGCCAGTTGTTACACAGATGTCATACTAATTTTCACATTTCACAGAAACAACTGAGCGAATGGTGTCGGGGTCACAGGTTGTGCGGATTACTGCACTGAATGTGTTTAGAGCCTCCAGTGCTTTAGGCACTTTAGAAAACTAACACGATTTAATGAGTTAACTTAAACAGCACTAACACATACAGTGCTCAGGCTACAGTGTTTATATTTGTTTAACTGGAGACAGTCAAAACATTTTCTTCACAACAGAGTCAACACCGATGGCGAAATAAGAGCCACATTTTGCATTAAAAAAAAAACAAAACATTTTTGCATGCTTTTGATTTTTAAAGCACATGGTGAGAGGCATATGTGTCCCATGAGATCATTTTGCCATTTAGCACCAAAACTGGCATAATGTCAAGGATTCTTGTTTTTTATCCCCACAGCACTCAAGGGTTTACATCCCTACCATATCTTTTCAGTAATAACAGGATTCTGTTCTCTAGCCCGAAGTCCCTAAATGAGCAGTAACTCATCAGCTCATATAGTTCAGCTGTAGACTGTGTGAGGAATGCTGACCAAATTCCTCCAAAGTGACATCATGGTAAAGGGTTCTCCATGGAATTATGGATTCTGAGTGAAATGCTTTTGCACACCTTGATCAATTTGGAGCCTCTGATAGCTTCAATGTAACAGAGTGACAGATTAATTCACCTGAGCTCCGCTCAATTCTGATTCAGCGCAGCTTCATTTAGTTACAGTAGAGCTCTAATTCCGAAGCTATTGACTGCAGTGTTCACGGTGTATGACTTATTTGATTGACTGAATTCATTCATTAACTCTGCTTATGCAGTTGATTCTTGCTTATTACTCATACCTAATACTGGAAATGACCTTTGCAATTCTCTGTATCAGCAGATAAAGTTTTACTTTGGTTTGCTTTGGCTTAGCGTGATTTAGTAGTCTGTGTCCTGGTCTTTAGTAAAATCCACTGTTTACCACTGAGATGAGACGCATAGAACAAAGACTGTTTGTGCTGTCAGCTTGAATAAAGGCTGATATAATTGCAGTAGTGATATCTGGCATATCAGGCAGTTTTCAGTTTCCTTATACACAAAGCCGTGCGGTAGAGACGGTGAATAAAACTAATAGAGGTCAGTCCAGCTGAGGAAGGTGACACTCATACGTTTCAATGTCATCCATTATAAAGATTGGTCATTTCCTTCAAACACAGTTCCGGCCTTCAGATGGTTCTGAATGATAAGCTGTCATGTATTAGCCAGAGAGGCTCTCAATTTCCGAGCACAATCTGTTAGAAATGGTTGTTTTTGCTGCTTTTGTGGTTGTTTCATCCCCAAAAACAACATGCCTGGTCAGGAAATGTTTAGTTGTGGTCTGGGAGCACGAAAGACTCAAGAGAAAGGGAGAGTGCAATTGTGCAGAAGTGTGTGTGTTAATGTTTGAGTGTGTGGGTGTTTTTGTCAAATTGCTGAACTGCCACACACCCAAAGGTCTGGTTGGTCCTTTGTGTGCTCTGCCCTTCTTGCAGTTCAGGCCAGGCGAGCACAGTCTGGAGTTGCTCTGAGTAAAAGTTCTGCTTTTTTCCTGTTTCAGAATTGAGCTTTTCTTCCGTAAAATCTTCTGTGCTAATTGGAGCGACGTAATTTATTTGGCGTAATTTATTTGGCTTTTCATATTTCTCACAGTTATCATTTCCAGTGGGATCGTTTTACCATTCGGTACCAACACTGGGACAATCTCTAGGATAATCCTCTTTTTTCTTCTACAGTATCCTGTCTATATTTTGTCTATGAACTACATTCTCCTCCCTATCCTAATGTCATCGGTTGAGTACTATTTCACCACCTGCTTGTTTAGTTTACTTAACACAAGTGTTTACTAAATTCCACCAAACTGACATCACGGGAATGTCAATAAATTATAGAGCTTAAAGTGCACTTTTTTTAACTTGCATCTTGAGGTTTTGGGAACATTCAGAGGGGAAACAGAACTGACCTGAGAGCGGTACATTTTTTAGCAGCAACCTTCCAGCCCTGACTGCTGGCTTGGTAAGATCATGACCCAGCTGATAGCACTGGTAATTAGCGAAGACTCTTTTGTCCATGGGTCAGCGGACAAAGAGGAAGGACTGCAGTGTGCTGTGCCTTCATCCCTCATTGCAGCTGTTTGGGTGAATACAGTGGAGTTAATAGGGCTTGTCCATGTGAGTGTGCTCAATTAGAGGTTTCTCCTTTGACTCTATTGTGCTGGTAAAGGTCTTGGGTGTGGAAATTCTTGTTGTCAGCATTGTTTCTTTTGAGATACGGAGTGTGTCGTATTAACCCCTAAAAAGTATGTGCTGCTTTCCTGGACATACATTAAGCCTAATCTTGGATTAAAATCCTGTCTTAATGGAATATCACCATCTTTTTCATTTTATGTTTAGGGCTAATCTGAAACTGGCCCTAAAGGTCTGTATGAAGGCCCACATATAAGTTTCTCGCTCTGACAGCTACATAAGTTACATAGCAGTTTCATTGTATCAGCCAAATAATTCGGAGCATGTACTGAATAATAGGCCATAGGGCTATAGCGGTATTAGAGGGTGTCACCATGTGGTTTCTGGGGAGGGGGTGTTGGTTTAGAAAATATCTGGGCGGAGGGTCTGTGGCACTCATGTTTTTGAGAATATCTGGACACATGTACAGTGGGAGGGGGTGATCAGCACCATGGTATCTCCTGTTTAACACCACTGTATCGTCTAATACTGCAGTACAGTTATTATTGCAGCCCTATGCCGTATGATTAAAACTTTAAAATACGCCCAGAGCCCAGTTGTATAATGTGTCGATTGTTTGCGTGTAGTCCTTGTAAAGTTTTAGCACTATCTGCCCACACTTTCCTATAGATTCCCACAAGAAAAACACATCCACTCAACCCATAGCATTTTTCCAGATGATCTAACCCTGTTTCAGATCACACCCAGTTATACTGCTTGTTCTGCGAGTCTGTGGGGGGGGCTGGAGGTGGATTCTCAGTGAGGGTCTCATTGTTGGAATTATTTACTCCTCGTCCACATTTTCCAGCACTCCTCTCATTTCCTCTCCTCCCTTGAAGCCTAAGCTTTTCCGAGGGACTTTTCGGCCGGGCTCCGAAGTGAGCATAATAAAGGGAAGGCCGACAGAGTGCTGGAGAGGCCAGGCAGGCCAGTGCTGAGTGATTAGGGTTCCTCTATCTCTTTGGCTTTGTTATGGAACTGTTGCTGGGCTACAGTGTCGGGGCTTCTGTGTGTTGGGAAATATTCCTATTGAGAGGAAGTCATTGTTTGAGTGAGTTCGTAAGGAGTTGGTTGCAAACCATCACTTGTCTTGCCATGGAGGACTGTTATCACATACAGCTTTAAGAGTAAAGACTGCCTTTGTTTACTATAAGTAGGAAGAGATACCTTGATGGCTGTGGTGATGAAGAGCATGATGATAATGACAGAGTTGCTGTTGCAGCTAACAGTGATTGCAGTGATGTTTATGCTGATGGTGGTGCTGATGAGATAATGATGACGAACACGAGAGTGACGCTGGTGTTTTTGAAGGGGGGGGGGGGGATGCTGCTGCATCTCCTAGGAATATTTATGATGAACAGGGCTCATGATGAGTAGGGCTGCACAATGTCAGTAAGACCATTTGTCTGATACATATATATATATATATATCAATATATGGCATATACTCACCTCATATCATACTCACAAGTTATTGATTGACTGTATACCCACCTAAAAGTAGAAAAATACGGTGAATGGTGTAATTGATTGTGATTTGATCATGACTTGTGTAAAATAAACCAAATTATAGTGTTATACAAAATGCCACAAATAAGCAGTGAACTTGTCTGAGACTGCAGTGTACATTTGGATGCATTACAAACAGCACAAAAGCTTAATGTGTTGCTAGTGAGGCTGACACAAAAGCACCCATACGGACACTGGTGAGAGTTTCCCTGCTGGAAAAACAGACCTGCAGAGTAAAGAGAGGGAGAAAGGTGATGACAGAAGAATTTGTGCCAAAGACTGGGGCTTCGAATGTCATTTGTAAATGGTTTGGGGATTAAAAAGGCTGAATTTGCATAAAAGAAAATACATTGCAATTTGCTACGCCAAAGTTTTTTTTGTGGCCAGTGGTGAAACACTAGCAACCAGTTTCACCTCAAAACAAAATGTTTGCTGGAATACCAGGACAGCTCATCAGAGGCGAGGGTCTAGGATACTCAGAAGGGTCACACACATGCTCAGACCTCGCTGGAATTAGCATTTTCATGAGGCTCTGAACATGACTATAAAAACAAAAGCTGAATCAGTGGAAAAAATGCATAATGCTGAAGTTCTAAAGGTTTTGTAAAGAGGGAAAAAAAAGTACACTTGTTCTTTCTAGTCAATGTTCAGTGTTAGGTTGGGTTCTAAAAAACAATCAGTAATGATGTTTACTTATTTATTGTTCAATTGTTTTAGCTGTTTTACACAAAAAATATTTGACATGTGCTTTAGTCATAAAATACCGTTGGTCAGTGTAGCTAAAGGGACAGTGGAAAACGGAGATAACAGAACAGGCTAGCTAACCATTTTAGGCCAGGAAATGTCCCTAGAAATCAATATAATTTAGTATTAAACACTGAATTAACACAGCCTTCAGTACTACATGAGATTTGTGTTTGCTTACAGAAGTTTTTTCACTTGCAGTAGAACACTAACTTGACTATGTGAGCCAGTAAACTGCCTAAAATACCTATGAAAACTCACAGCTAAACAAAGAATTGAGAATGTGAACGTTTTAAACTTAGAGAGGAAAGCAGAAATTTTTTCGAACAGCATGTCTTTTAACAGCCCTGTTGATTTAACAGAGCTACAGCAAACATGGCTCTACAAACAGGTAACCAAAACAATAAAGGCTAAGCATAGACCACAGCAGACCACGACAAATGGAAGCATGCTTAAAGGGAGGGGGGGAGGGGAGGGGGGGGACGACGACACACTGATGGTGTGGAGGGTCTGGAAGTGGGGTGGGAGGTGGTCTAGCGTGTTTCCCTCATACAAATTACTGGGTGGATAAGTGGGGGGGTCACGTCCCCCGTAATATAATGGTTCCGCGACCCATGAGGACATCATATGAACCTGCTCACTCACAAGGATGTGCCAGTTAGACAGCGACATTCTTGCTGGTTTAATCTGTTGCCATGTGTATTACCATTCAGGAAGAGATTTCATACGCTAATAATGAGCAATGTTGCATGTGCTATGACAAATTCCCCTCCTCTTTTCCTTCCACAGATTATAAGCCAACAGCAGCAGGTAAATGTCAGTGAAGTTGTATTCTTGCTTATGTAAGTGCTTAGGTAGTTAAATATAATAAAAGGTTTAAATCTGTTAGAAAGAATGTTTTATTCCTACATGTGTAGTCTTAAGTGAACGCAAAAACTCGTCTTAAAAGTCCTCTAGTGACTTTAAAGTGAAATTCAAGAAGATAACTGAACAGTATTCTGTGATGGTAAATGTTTCTGCTATGGTCTTAACTTTTTAGACCTACTCATGTCCAATTTTGGGGTGTCTTCATAACCTGTTATCTTACCCTGGCTTCATAACAGTTGTATAATATTCGCCCTGTGAAAGTCATAGCATACAGTAAGCATTCAGCAATTGTTAATTTACAATTTGTAGCTGTCTATAGTATGAGTACTGGAAAGGCCAAATGTCAGTCTGTTGATTAACAGACGCTATATTGTGCAGTTCCAGTGTTCAGGATGAAAATGCTCAGATGTGGCACATGCGGTCTGGAGCTTTTGTCTCCTTACTCTGTGTCCTTCTCCTGAATTCACACTGGCAGAAGAGGTGAAGCTCCAGACCGCTGCAGAAGTAGGTCAGTATAGTGTAGGCTGATACAGCTCAGGTCACACCATCATACAAGAACTTGCAGCATATATGCATACCTTCATACCAATGCACTAGAGATGGGTCATGATTTTTGAGTATTAAAATAGTTATTAGATTAAATTATTAATCTACTGTTATATATATACAGTAAACCCCTGCTTATTTGCAGTTCAGTAGTCGTGGATTCAGCCACTTACGGATTTTTTCTTAGAACCAAACTAAATTGTTTGCAGAAACTCCCGCAAACTCGCGGAAACCACAGATATCCTCTACATTTTTTTTTTTCTGTTGTGACGTCCGGGCCTCGTCCGCCACGCCTCCTCGTCCTTGTGCTGGTTGTTTATGTTTGGCCATGGTTAGCAAGGCAGTCAGATGCACCTGAACTGAATGAGCCTCCACTGCTCAGCGCCGCACCCAAACATAAACAACCAGCATGAGGACGAGGGGGTGTGGCGGACGAGACCCCGACGTCACAGTCAGCTGTTCTCAGAGGCAGAAGGTTTGAAAGTAGCCAATCTGAGAACGTTATTCATTTCTCCTTGCTGCTGATTGGCTGCTGCCCTGTGATGCATCTCGCGTGGAGCTATGTTGAATGTTCTCGTCCTCTTAAAGGATTTTATTACTGTAAATAAAATTAATTTATTACTGTATTTACCTGCTTCTACCAAAGAAATCACGTATGCATGAATTACAGTACAGTCTATACGGGGTAACATCGGTATTTTACATTCTAGCACTGCGGGAGACAGCAGTTCAGTGTAAACTGTACAATACGAATACGGGTTTACCTTTAGATTTTCTTTAAGGGTAATATATTAAGAGCTTAAAAAAATGTATGTGTTTTTGGTACATTCATTCATATTTTGGCAAATTATTAAGGGTTTACACTATACATTTTTTTTTTACCAAATCACATATTTGCGTTTTTTTACTATTCGGGGGTGCTCTTGGAAAATAACCGAGAGTCGGGGGTTTACTGTATTGCCTTATATAAAGATTGCAAGTAATGCACCTAGAAGACGACTATGAAAGTGTTTTTCCCAGACAATGGTAAGTCAGTGGTGTGCATTATGAAAAGCAGAAATAGGTCTTTTTCTTTTGGAATTTTGTGTGTGTGTGTGTGTGTGTGTGTGTGTGTGTGTGTGTGTGTGTGTGTGTGTGTGTGTGTGTGTGT
>JBBJLS010000128.1:10128199-10150297 GCA_037577275.1 Bryconaethiops microstoma
ATTTGTTTTACTGTAAACACGACATGTTTATATATATATATATATATATATATATATATATATATATATGTGTGTTTGTGTGTATGTATGTATGTGTATGTATGTATGTATGTATGTATATATATATATATATATGTTTGTGTTTTGTGTATATTGGGAAACACATAATATACATAAATAAGCTTTTTCCCTGTATATATCTGGAATAGAAGCACTGCTAAAAGCAAAAAGCTAGCGGCAAGGCTGAAAGCAAAATGCAAAACCTTTTTTATTGTTTTTTTTAATCTAATGGATAAACTGGACTACCTCAATCTGCGAAGGACTATACAGTGGGAGATGGGAGATGGCATGAAATGTCATTCAGCTGAATGAGCTACCATAGCCTGGTTTGCTTTGTTTGTATATTGCATTATCTGTGCTTATGTGTAGCATACTGATATAAAAGATATAACAAAACCAGTATACCAGATAAACGGGTCTATCTTCTACTACCACCACTGTGTGGTGCACGAAAGTTCTATTTGAATGAGGGACTGCTACAATCACTGCTTCTCTGGAAACATATAGCACACAAGCAGAAGCACAGATAATGCTTTGTCTCACACACTGAGCACTGAAATGCAGTTTCTACATTCAACCTGTCCAAACATCAATGTGTACACGCACATACACATATATGAGCTTGGAGCAATGGTCAGCCTTCATCACCAATGCCTGGGGGCCAACAGTGCCCGGGGACCTACTCCAAGTCTTTTTGCCTTTTTGCCATAGTACTCACTGATGAGAGTACTATTCCTAGCATGCATGTCTTTGTGGTGGGAGGAAATTAGAACACTCGGAGGAAACCCACGCAGTCACAACATGCAAACTCCACACAGAGAGGGCCCTGGCCACCCTGACCTGGGATCAAACCCAGGCTTGCTCTGAGGGTATAGTGTTGCCTCCCACTGGATTGAACTGCAGTCGCAAAAATACTTAATATTTTTATATTAATATATACAAGTACAATTTTTATTTTTTTTTTAGAAAAGAACAAACAAGGTCAAGTCTGTGGTGGAATGAAATTACATTCCTCCAGAGCTACAGTTCAACAGTATGGACAGTGAAAATATCACCAAGACCACACAGTACAGGTGAACAAGAAAAAAAATACATAGTGGAACTGACCAAGAGTGCAGTTCAGTACGCGAAACTGTAATACTGTAATTGCACAGGCTCAAAACCAGGACAATATAAGAAAAATACTCAGATGTATCTAAATAAGATGAAATTCAGACCTAAATAGACCTAAATTCCATAATAATATATTATAATAGCAGTCTAAAGAAGAGTCCAAGCAGTGAGGTACTAGTTTTGTATGGCCAATAGATTTAGTTAGTACTCTTTCAGGTAAACCCCAATCATCATTCTTCAGATGAGACCTCCAATCAGGTGAGAGGGGGCAGAAGAAATGCAATATCAAAAGAAATATCTAATAAAATGACCACTGATTTTAAGCTGTAAAGAAGAGATTTATTCAGTAGGACAAACTCAGACTTCTTCTGTCAAGTGAGGCTTATCTTCAGCAGGCAAAAATGGAATGGGTGCCCAGTTTGCTAGACAGTGACAGACAATGACAAACAGTACAGTAGCTCTCTCTCTCTCTCTCACAGACACACACACTCACAAGGCAGAATGCTGACCAGTCTCAGATGTCCTGTGAACATTCTGATAAATCACAGACATCTGACACCATTGGACAAATGTTCAGTCTCTTTAATCTCTGTGCTTACAGTAATGGCAAAATGATATTTAATACATGCTAAAAATCTGACAATAATGAATTTGGCAAACTGATTTTAGGGAACTCCAGATCTAACCATGTAAAAAAAATAAATAAATAAGGCAGGAGAAAAATGCCATAGTAGATTCCCCTGCACACACAGACAGGCTCAGACAAATGAATGAAATGCGGCAAGCCACTTTCCACGCTTTCTTGGTCCCTTTTCCTTGTGGATGGAAATTCCATGCGTAAGTTTAAAATGATACAGCGTTAGCTCCTAACCACCTCCACCATCTGCTGTTGGCACTTTGGACCAGCTGCGATGTCCCCCCACCCGCCACACAGCATGCTTTAGTTTCCCTGGAGTGTGCAGAGCTGTAATCTCCGAGCCCTACCCTCAGTATCCACTGCTGTAGCTGCTGCCCCCACTGACCTACTGAGAGGGCGTGTATCCAACACAGGGTGCGGAGCAGCCTGGAAGAGTGTTCTGTTAAACTTGACCCATCCTTTTTAGTGCACTAGGGCTGCCCTGGACGTGTGTCTGGTATAGGAATACACCCCGGAAGACAGAACTCATTCTTACTTTACATTCTAAGCATGAACAGTAGGGACATACCACTATAGTCTATCATGTCTAATTATATCGCAGCACATCGCATTGTGTCATCGTATCATAACTAGCATGTAAGCCTGTGGCTAGTGTGTTAGTCTGGACCTTATATTGTGGTATTGGAGCACAACAGTGTTAAGCATAACTTTTGTTTAACTTTTTTAATGTTGATTTCTATAATACACTGAAAATGGAAACACCACTTTGATGGACTGAATCAAGACACCACTGTTTCATTTCACTGTTTCGCACCCATCCTTTGACATGACAATGCTAAAGTAATACAGCCTATTTTAAATTACAAATTTAGTAAAATGCTGTTTGCAGAGTTTACAGTCATTTCCCACCCATCTCTGTTGGTATCGCCTTTAATGATAATGAAATAGGAAAGGCAGAAAGAAAGAGGTCATGGATGCACATGTCCTCATTTTTTATGGCAGAGTTATTTACAACCAAATCTAGTCGATTTATTAGCCTTTCTCATGCTGCATGAGCTAAAAAATCACAATGTATTATTCTTCTGTTAAGGGTCGTGGGGGGTTTAGAGCCTGTCTCAGCACTCATAGGGTTAAAGGTCACTGGTTCATCTCAGCGCAGTTACACAGATGGACACAGTCACACCACAAAGTGGCAATTTGGAGGAACCTGCATGTGTTAGGACTGTGGGAGGAAACCGGGGACTCCCAATAGAAATCTTCATAGGCGTGCAGACTCCACTATGGCCAGCGATCGAGCCCAGGACTTTCTCAGTGGGAGGGGACAGCACTACCCACTGCACCAGATTGGCAACCAAGTCAAAGAAAACGCTGCACTGAATTTAAGAGGCAGTTTTGCACAGGTCGTTCATAATAATGTTAGAACATTTTGGTATAAGTGCAGCAACAGCATTCAGATACTGTGCAGGTGTTCTTAATTGAGTCATGTTATTTACACTAAATCAATGGCCAGAAGCCAAGTAATACATTTCAAACAAAAGACACTGTGACTATGAGCCCTGTGGTGAACAATAACAAAATACAAAGAACATCGAAAAATGTAAACATTAGAGTGAAACTGTTTAAAAACACTCCAAAAAATAGAAATGGGAGGACAGCATTAGGTGCCTGATTAGCGTGAGCTGATAAAATTGTGCATGTGATGTTCGTGTTGGTAGTGCTGGAGCTGTGCTAAGAGTGTTTGATTGGCATGTTCTGGAGCAACTGACAGGAACTAGATCACAGACTGAAGTCGGTCGAGGTGGATTAGATACTGGAATGAATCAATGCCTACGCACACCTTTGCTATCAATCTGTGAGACTTCTCCTCCTAATCCCAGGTTGCACTTCAGTGCTACGGACAGGATTATTGATGTGGAGATTTATTTGTCATCTGCTGGTAGAATGAGCTATACCCGATACCCAGGGAAACATGCACAGAGTTTAGGCCACGGTTTGATTCGATTTCTGCATTGGCTGGGAAAAAAAGGCATCTGTAATAAATTATTAGGAGGTCATGCAGCGAGAGCTCTGCAGTGGATTAATGCACAGGCTGGGGAGGAGGAGAGAAGTGTGTGCCTCAGAGCACAAGCTGCACTTTTACGAGGGCCGCTAGAGCCCTGAGTTACAAGAGAAGGAAGCTCTTCATGTTGATTTTGTCAGTGCAGGGCTGAAAGCCTCGGACAGCTTGTTCTGGCTCCTTCTGTTCTGCTCCCAACACGGCAGCGTATGTATGTAAAACACAGAGCTTCAAAGCAGTGTTTTAACCAAAAAATGTACATTTACGCAGCCTTTTCCTTATTCAGGATACAGTCGATTTGGTGTCTGAAGTTTGCTTCTTTAGTTTTTCGTGGGTTCTGTGAATCTAATGTAGCTAATAAGCAATTGAAGCCTATACCTCATCTGCTATAGTGGGGTGAGCTTACGTGCCTAAATCATCACACTTGTTTTTGTTGATTTGTTACATAATCTCATACTTGCTTATATAGTTTCTAACACTGTCTGACACACGTGACCTACAAAAAATCAGCTAAAGCTAAAAACAATAGTATCCATCTCAAAACGTGAAGATTGGCTATGAAAAAAGTGAAAGTGTCGTACAGTGTCCGCATAAACCGCATAAGCAAGTCTATTTGAGATTACTTACTGGAAATAGTTTGAGGCAAGTGTATGATGGTTTTAACGTGACTCTACGCTCCAGTTATTTTTGGAAAGCCTTATAAGCGCCAAAACAAATCTAAAAAAGCAAAGGGACTGACTACATCTGAGATACATTTGTAGATTTTCCCAAATAATTTATTTGACAGTGCTTTGATGTAATCTCCAAGCAAAAATGTTTAGCAAATGAATGTGTTCCACTGAATGTTATTCGAAAAGGTTAGTGCTGAAATGTGGAAGACTAAAGGTGGGCTAAAGCAGTGTTGGCCATGTGTGGATGGACATATCTGGTTCCTTTCATGGCTCTCAGCTAGTGAGCTGAGCCTTGGGACTAATTGAATTACAAAGCGCCCTCCCACACCCACCCACACACACACACACACACACACACACACACACACACACACATACCCGCCCCATGGCCACTCACAGTCATGCGCACACACACATCAGTGCCCCCCCGGGAGGGGATCGCTAATCATTCAGAATGTCTTTTTCCAGGAGAAGGGAGATAGAGTGGCTATGTGTGCTCTAAAGTGTCTCACTAAGAGCACCAGACCAGTGTGGTCTACAGTTTAATTTTCCAGGGAATTTTCACGGCCTGGGTTAGATGGCGTTTTTCCAGAAGGCTCCTTCCTAACCTTGCGACCTCTAAACAGGACTGGCAGCAGCTGTTCCGCAGATGTTGCGGGAAGAAAAACCGCCTTGCCACTAATGAAGGATTCATCAGCCGAAACTTAATAAAAAGGCTTCGGAATATATTGTAGCATTCCACTGACATTAGAGCCGGAGTGGTACGATGCTGTCTCTCAGAGGTTTGCCAGTGATTTGCATGTTATTTGAGAGGCACTGTCATGAATTACTCGACTGAGCATACCCAGTCCTAAATCTCTCCCACTGCAACCTTTACTGACCATCTGCACAACTGCAGTGATTAGAAACTGCAGGTCGTTCTGCAGGTCATTGTGCTGAATATATTGTTACAGTCATAAAAAGAGACTTTGTAGCACCATTATTTCTTTTTACAGCATTTGAAAACAGGAACTGCCCTTTTACGTTCTATGATGAATGAACCAACAGAAATGGACCAAGTTAAACTGCTGTGAATATACCACTTCAGAGATATGTTTGCTTACAATGCTTGCACTTTTAACTAGTAATGCATTATTCTGTTTTAAATGGCCATTTTGAAATCTGTTCTTCAGCTGCGATGTAATGTACTGTATGTTTATCTGACAATTTATTTGTGTTGTGTTTCTCGCAGGCTGGTGTATTTAAAGCCCCCCCCCCAACCGCCCCCCCCCCCCCTTGCAGGTCAGAGCAGTGTAAATTACAACTTCATGATGACGTGTTTTATGTTGACGCAAAAGCAAACGTAGCATTTTATAGGGCTGTTAGTATCACAGTGTCTTTAGATAAACAATGGTGGCAAGTCAGTGGCAAGCCTCGTGGTTTCCTTAAGTGTTTCTGCCCCTCGCTTTATTTATTATACCAGGCATTAGAGATCCAACAACGCATTGAATTTTATGATACAGCAATGCGAAAACGTGACTATGTGCATCATGGACAAGTGACTGCATTGTGCAGAATAATCATTCGATTAATTACGATGTTTGTTGTAACTGCACTGTTTATTGTGGTCAACCAGTGTCAATCAACAACCCACGCCTGCACATTCATGTCATACATTACCCCGCCCCCACCCCCACCCCCACCATCTAGCTCTAGTTTAATTAATAAATTGTTTCTCTAAATGTTGTGAGAATATTAATTGTTTTGAGTCTGAACCAAATTGTAAAGTGACTGTACTGTTAAACCCCTACTAAGCACTTTGGGGTAGGTCTGTTTAAAAATGAAATACACAGCTATATATGCAGAACTTGAGAGAGAGAGAAAGAGAGCACTAATTTAATTTGCCGCCTCTCCAGTTGCTGTCCGAATTCTTGGAAACAGACTACATGCAACTGTCACATTTAAGGGGAGAGATATTAAAGAAAGCTGTGTCCACTGGGAGTCAAAGGGTGTGCTCTGCCTCACAAGTAGATGTGCTAATTTGACGTCTTAACTCTTTTTTAAAAAAAAATTTTTATGCTCCTCTCAGTCTCTACGCACAACACACAGACTCAATTCATTTGAGGCCTAGCCTCAAATTAGGCTGCGTAGAATAACCTTGTTCTTGTTTAAGGCCTAGTTTTAGATAGTTCAACAGTGCACATATTTTAGGTTTTTTTTTTATACATATATATATATATATATATATATATATATATTTTGTGTATTAAATAATATGAGCCAGATTGATATACTACACAGATTGATTTCATTCACAATGAAATAACATTTTAAGTGCGTGCTGTGCTGGCCTCTAGCAGAATAAGCCCAAATATGCGTAAAATTCATAAGTGACTCCCTGCTCACTTAACACTGATAGGGTTCACCCATACGCTTAGTTTTTCTTATTATTGACAGTAAATAAGAGCAGAGACAGAGGGGTGTATCAGCGATACAGTTATACATTTTGATACCGTTTGGAATGTTCTTTCATTTTTAATTATTTTTAAATATTGTATTAATATTTTTACAAATTCACCTTCATACTGCTGTTCTGTATATCTGTATGTGTGAGTGTGAGAAAGAGAAAGACCTTGCACCATTTTGTGGTGATGTTTCTCACAGAGATCCTGAAACCTGTAATAGGGAGAAAAGGCCTAGTTAGTGTTGTTCTACTGAAAAGTGCAGCCCTATCAAAACACAGTTTACAGACTGTAGGTATCTTTTGAGTATTTTCCTGCTCAGTTTTTGCATTTCTACAATTAAGTCATGTAGTTTTATGCCTGACCCAGTGATCCACCGAACACATGAATAAGTCATGCCATCTAGCCACATATTTCAATTCTCTGCCTTCATTAAGCCTTCTGCTGGTGTGTCTGCGTGCACTTCATCTTGGCATTAAATACCAAAGGCTGATTTCCAGGCATGGCAGAAATACAGTTTACATTTTTGGTTTTTTTTTTTTTTTTTTTTGGAATTATGCTTTTTAGGTCACTATCTATAAACTCTGTGTTATAAATCAAAGAAAAAGACTGGCCTGATAGGCCAAGTTCACCGGATTAGAAGGAGGATCGGATTATTTTTTTATACACCAGTTTTTTTTATTCACATTTTTTTATACCGTGTTTTTTATACACAAGTTTAAACAAAGATTTTCAGTGGTAAATGACCATTTGCAGTATAGCTCTCATTTACTGCACCCACTGTATCATTTTTCTTTGCATATAGCACATTGTGGGTAATGTGAAACAACTTGTTTTTTTCCTTTTTTGGATAAAGTCAAATGTAAATAAAGCCCTAGGCGTACCGTGTTGATACATGACCTTTGTTTTCAACCATGTATGTAATAATTATCACCATCCCTCTGCCATGTGGAATCATGACTGTGATTTTATCTCTGTCTGAATAGAAAACGCATTGGTGTACACCTGGCTTGGTGTGGGCCCTTACTTCTGGGGGTGTGATATATAATTAGGGCTGTATATAAATAGCATGTTTAAAGGTGTAGTTTGGCAGCAAAATCCAAAACAATACTGTCCCATAGTTATTTCCCTTATAGGCAAAAAGAGTTTCTGCGTAATTCTGTTCTTCAGATGGAAATAAAGTGATTCAAGGTGGTTTGAAGGAAAGGGTTTATTGCAGAGTAGGGTTCAGAGGTATTATATGCACTATACAAGTGACTCGTGAAAATTCATATGGGGGGTGTGTGTGTGTGTGTCAGCGGGCCAGGACTGTAAGGGACTCTTAAGTTGACTGGGGGTGGGTCTCATCTCTGGCGCAGCTGTCAGGGATGAGACCAAAATTTGAATCTGGTGTTTTGAGTTTAATTCTGTGTATTTATAGACCCTGTGTTTAGTTAATTTTTGTCTGTTCACCCTCACATTTAGCCCAGTTTGTGTTGGTTCTGGTTCCCGCGTTGTTTTTGTATATTGTGGCCATCGTGCCTGGTTTTAGTTCTGTGTTTAAAATAAAGAAAAAACCAACAATGCATTTGTGCCTCCTGCCTGATCATGCCTGGCTGAAGAAGCATGACAATTTGTGAATGTTGTTAGATGCAAAAAGATTTTCCACTGTTTTGCCTTACAGCACCTTACATATATCTATGCGCCATAAATATATTTAAGCAATAGAGTGGTAGTGCATTATAACGGATAACATCATGTCTGTGACTGCAGGCATGAGCCAAGCGTAAGTATAATAGATGATCATAATGTTGTTTGTGATAATACACAACCTCAAGTATTCTGTTGTTTTCATAAACCTGTTTTGTAAACCATAAACCAGAAAGGAAGCCCTAAATTATATGCTTTAATTGAATATGGTTTTGTTCTAGCCAGTCTGTAAAGCATTTCTCAATCTATTGTGTTTACCAGTTTGTATTCTGTTCATTCTTGTCTCTTTCTCGAATAACACAGGTAGAACACTTCCCAACCAATCAGATTGTGCCATCTGTTGTATTATTTAAAAATGAATTTTAAATTATACAACACACAGACCTTATTTCCAGACAATAATAAAAACTCTATTTGGCAGCATATTTTAATATTAGGCATTAAACATTTTAAACACTTCAGATGTCTGGTTCCTTTTACCCTTACTGTGAAAAAGTCCAACATGTTTCTCTAGAATGGATTTCCTTGACTAATTCACTCTGAAGGAAAAGTCATGTTTGTGTACAGTTTACTAAGGCTGCTATAGATCATGCATTGGGACTCACAACATCCGTGTGCCCATATTTTTACGCCAAAGCAGTTCAGTAAAGAGCAGCTTTGTTTTCCTTTCTTTCTCCATGTTTCTGCTAATGTGCTGTATAATGATCACAGCAGTGTGCTGGGTTGCTGGGATACAGGGCTGTTATTAAAAAGCAGGCAGTGAGAGCCGTATGCGTGACTTTGTGGATGTTAATGACTGGACCTTGGTGTATGCATGCTTTCCATAATGAGATGAGACCTGGCTCTTTAATAAGGTGAATGGGAGAAGCATGCCACGCGTTTGGCCTGTAGCTGGAGAGAAGCTGCCACTTAGCTAATTACTACTTCTCTGGCAGCAGAGCCGGCATTCAGGAATCGTTTGTGGTTTCCAAGCCTCCCAACTCACCGAAGATGTTCTTCAAGCATGGTGAAATGCGAGTCATCATATTATGGACATAGGTGCTTAATTAGTGGCCTGGTGGCCAAAAAAAAAAACAATCCTCTGTCTGGGTTTTAGCCTGTTTGTAAGACACTATGTTCCGAGTGATGAGCACAGATGACGAGACAATTAGGTTACCTTTGCCAGCAGACAGGGACGTTAAATGAGGCTAGGAAGCTTAAGGGACTCCTTGTAGTTGTCTTTATTATCACATTTGCCCCATAAAGTATTTTTATACCAGTTCTTTTTCACAATCTTCAGAAAATCAGGTTGGCACGCTCACACATGCCTCACAAGCCTTAGAGCATGGCCTTGAAAATGTAGTACACTGAGCAACAAGCTGTTCTTGTGGAGTAAGTTCATCAGAATAGTACATTAAAGGAGCACAGCTCCAAATGTTTCAGTTGTAGCAGTGGAATGGCAAGGAACAGCAGGGCAACACTAACGATTCAAGGCAGACATGTGTTCTCAGAGGACCCCTCATGGCGAAGCACTAGACCTTTGGTCCAGCTGGCAGGAACTGCAAACTTGTGGCCCCTCCAGCATGGCACCGATACGAGAGGAGCAACTAGTTGTTGTTGTTGACATTGTTGACTCCTCCCATTCTCAGGGCACCTGCTATGTCCTAGGCACATAAAGAGTGTTGCCTGATCTCCAGCTTTACTTTATGGACTGCGAGCGAGTCTCCCATACTTACGTCCAGTGAATGAGTCAGTGAGGAAGCACCATAAAGCTTAACTGTGCAGCTCCAGATGTTGTGGTGCTTTTATGCAGCTTCAGTATGGACAAAATACCACTATTGCGATTATACTACTACATATTGCGACTGTGATGTCTTTCAAAATATTAAAGAGCCCGTATCATCACTTTTCTGCAATTGCACTTAAATTATGTAAATAAACGTACATTCACTACTCCATCCATAAAGTGTATAAATGGAAACCAAGCAGCAAAAACCTACAGGAATGTCTTGGAAAAATGAAATGGACGGAACATGTACAATATGGCCCTTTAAAAAAAAAAAAGAAAGAAAAAAGAAAAGCAAAGAATCTCCAAATTATGTTATATGCTTTGGCCTTCCGCTAAAAAAAAAAAAAAAAGTAATTTGACTTTTCTCTGTTTTTCAGCAAAAATGTAAGAATGAGTTATGGTGAATTTTTTGTTATGTACACACACCCACAAGAATGTCATGGAAAAATGAAATGGAAGGAAAATGTACAATATGACCCATTTAAAAAATAGTGGGCACTCAGTGTCTTTAATGGTCGAAGACTGGCCAAAGTGATTGTGCTTTTGTTGGATTACTAGAAAACCTCTATTCATCAAAACACCCAGTAACTCGGCTACAGCTGTGAATGTTTGTCCTGTGCAATATGCTGTTATTGGTTCGAGGGAAGATGTTGTGCAGCCCTACTTCGAGGCAATAGAATGTATTCAGTTTGTGTTCTAAAGAGGCAGTAAAGTCTTGCAAAGCTGTGATCACTGCTGTATTCTGAACAGCAGAAAATAATGAAAGAGTGCAGAAATATTTTACAGGCGTAGGTTGTTAAGGGCTCTGTGTGTAATAGGAAATGCTCTACAGGCAGTCAGTTGTTGATTCGTAACGAGAGCTATAATTGTGTCTCACATTAATGGGCGCATGTGGCCCTTCTCTCGGTCAACACAGATTTTAACACAAATCTGTTTACCAGACAAGCAGTGGAGTAATATGGCTTGTATGGTTCATAAACATTTTTATACACTCACTTCATTATTTTCACTCAGTCAACACTTACTGTAAGACTACTGGCAAATTTAGGCCCACGCTCCCTGTATAATCTTATTTATCCTTTAGGCTTCACCACAACTTCACCACTACTACTTCTATGGAAATTCTTCTTATGTTGAAATTGCTTCTTTTTTCACAAATGTACAATTCACAATATAGGGCAGCTGGTGGCCTAGTGGTTCGGGCGTTCGTTCCGCGTTCAGGAAGTCATGGGTTTGAATCCCAAGACTGCTAACCTCTGAGGTACCCTTGAGCAAGATACCGTCCCCACACTCTGCTCCCCGGGTGCTGTGTTCCTGGCTGCTCGCTGCTTCACTTGGTGACTGGGTTAAATGCAGAGGAAGAACTCCATACTGTTCACACTGTGTGCTGTGGTGTGTTCGCATATGACAGAATGGTCACTTTTACTTCTGAGTTAAACCGTGTCACGTCTCAGTTTATCACAATATGCTTTTCCGAGCAAATCATGGATATCGTCATTACTTCTGCACCATGCCATTACAAAGGGGACATCTTTAGTCCTGTCGAAGTGAATATAGTGCAGTGTGTGAATTGTACAAAAACCACTGTATTCACTATTTTGATATTGATTTGATGTGGCACTACTGGACCTCGTTCAGTTTCAAGCCTCAGAAAATCTGCGTCAGACATATCACCCACCTGCCCCTGTTTTACATGTATAGACAATTGCTTACATGAAGGAAAACTGTGCAAAACCTCAAACATACAGAAATGTTCTTTCGTGATATATGAAAAGTCATTAAAAATGAATTTTTAATGTACCATTAATATAACATTATATTTAGCCTATGCTGGTAATTTAAAGAACATGACATGGGCCTAAAAATGGTTCTAAAACATCCATCACTTCATGCCAGTGCTGTTGAGGATTGTATAACTCACCCAGCATGAACTGGTGTCTGAATTCGCCTCAGTCCACAGTGACACTGCTTCACCCGTTCATTTATCACATCCCTGAATAGCGGCATCGCTCCTCCGGGGCTGAAATTCTGTATCCTTCAAACCCGAACTCCAAACAAGGGGCTCATTCCATGGCACAGAAAGATTCCTTCAATACCCAGCGGGGCTGACGTCAACGAGCAGCCGCTAGCTGAACCATAATGTCGCCGCCGCTGACCCACACAAAGTGTGGCTTTTATTCTCATGGCCTTGAATTCTTATGGTCTTTGGACTGAATCCTTGCGTTCTGGGTTCTGTCTCTGAGCCGTTTTACTTGAGTGGTCCTTATAGTTTTGACTGATGCATTTTCTATGTCGTATGAAGGAATTTGGTCTTAGTGTACAAAGACTTCTCTTCATGCCAAGGAACTTATAGAACAGCCATTTAGGGGACAGTTGTTCCTTAATGCTCAAGCAGACATGAGTATCCGTATTGTTCCACTGTGTCACGCTGTCCACATTTGACGTGTATAGATGGCCTGTGCACACATTGCTTAAGTCTTATCATTTGAGATGCTTTCCGAATGGAGATTGTCCATGGAGGTAATTTGTAGGCTTGAGTAAGTTCTAGCTATTTGTGATTGCTATGAGACAAGTGAGGAAATGTCCTGTAGTCCTCTGAGTCTCTCTCTCTCTCTCTCTCTCTTTCTCTCTCTCTCTCTCTCTCTCTCTCTCTCTCTTTCTCTCTCTCTCTCTCTCTCTCTCTCTCTCTCTCTCTCTCTCTCTCTGGCTACAAAATGACTCTCTAGTGGTCCCCAGGCTGCAGCAAAAATTATAAATCATTGCACACTTTAATGGATTCATCTTGCAAAGCGTACGGAACTCCAGAAAGTGCAGCCTGAGCAGGAAGAGATGGGATCAGCGTATGGACGTTTCAGTGGGTTTAATAGAGCGCACTCTTTAAGTGTGTTTTAGGCAAGGCCCCTGTCAGCAGCACCATCTCATCTCAAAGCCCTTTAGTCCACATCTTTCAGGCGATGCGGGGAACAGAATGTCATGCTGGATCTAGTGTAGAGTGTGAGTGTGCCACCCGATCACTTCTCTTCAGAAAGCTGAGGAACAGAAGGCAAGGGCATTTTGAACAGTAATGCAGCAAATGTTTAATACAGTCAACAACTAAATTATAAAAACAGAAATTTGAACAGTGGTTACTGTTGACACTTTTACCAAAAAACTCACACTTGGGGAGAAACAAGCTGAATTGTAACTCGCAGCCAGTAGAATGCAGTTGCCAGTTCTGCACATTGGTTGTTAAACTTGGCTGAAAAACCTTCATCATTCCCTGTTCACTTTTTTCTCTTTTTTCCACTTTTTTTTTTTTAAAAACAACTTTTTTCTCATCTCTCCTGCTCTGGCAGTCATTGGCTGAAACAGGGCTCCAAATCAGTTCTGGGTTGCCAGATTGGTTTGCATCCCAAGTATAGCACTGTGCTATGAAATAATTATTTATCAGTTAAATAATTATTTTAAATTTTTTTAATTGTTGTGGTAGTTCAGTTAATTGTATTAACTTTAAAGCACAACAACAATAATAATTTTTTTCTGACATTTCCCCTTTGTATTAGTCTTACTGAATATTTGAATATCTGAGATTTAATTCAAAAATGAAAAAACTTTATATTTGCTGCCTTTGTTTAAAGCAAACAGCAATCCTTTGAAGGATTTATGAGGATATAAAGTTGAACACAGCTTGAGTTTTTATAGAATGATGGTGATAACAGTGCATAATACGTTCTACACTCTTTCCATCTGCAATTTGACTTGTGACTGAAGGTGCTCCCCTGTTGGGAGTAAACTTTAAGATGTGTGAGGAGTATGTGGTTCTGGAAACAGTTATCTATCAATTAGCACTGAGACTATTTAAATACAGATATGTGATATACACAGATAGGGGAGTGGCTGATATTATGATAGAGGTATGCTTAAATACCTTTAATTGGGAAATGAGCCGTGTGGAGTTTCTCAGAAAACCAGAGACAGCTGGTGGTGGTTAGGGAGTTGCCTTGCGATCAGAAGGCTGTGGGTTTGAATCCAAGGACTGCTAGTGGCACCACTGAGTTACTCTTGAGCAAGGTTCTGTCGCCGCACTCTGCTCCCTGGGCGCCCCCTGTTGGTGGTGCTTCACTTGGTGAGTGGGTTTAATGCAGGAAAGGAATTTCACAATATTCACGCTGTGTGCTGTGCTGTGGCGTGTTCATGTGTGACTATAAGGGGCCGAAGAAAAGAAAAGAAATACTTTAAATCAGCTCGCAAGATATCAACTGCTTTCTTAAAAAAGAAGACATTCTTGGCACTTTTTACTCCATTAATGTTTGTCTGCATTTGTGTCTATGTTGATTTTCAAGCATAAACACCGTCGTTTATCTATTACCTCAGATAAACTTTCTGACAAGTATCACAATATAAGGTTGTTGCCACGTCAACCATGCCTAAGTGTCTTTCTTTCTCAGGCTTCTGCAGGCTTCTTCATTTAGTTGATAGATTAAATGCACTGGGGCCCCATTCAATTTGTATATCATTTCCTTTGTTTCTGGATGATTCGATTGTGCTGTCTGCCACTCCAACTAGAAACTTTGTTGTGCTAGCAAGCATCAATATTGCTCTTTCTAAGAGCCAAACGATTGGCAGCATCTACAGTGTTTGTGTTGTTGTTTTGTCTTTTCCTCCGAGGATTCTGTGTGCTGTGTCCGGACAGATTGGGTAATACGCAGACCGTATTAAGTTTCACCAGCAGAGAGGCACGCTGTCGTTCCCCTCGTTTCCCTGCATCTTGTGGAGCTGCCTCTCAGTGGTCTGCTGTATATGTTGTCTTTCAACCTCTGTTTCAGCTGTGCCTTGAAAGCTTGTAAATATTTGCAGACTGTTTACGTACACCACAGTTTTTACCATTCATCACAACATTCCAGGGCCTTCTTCAGCTTCTAATGGTGCTTCTCGCATCTCACCCGTTTACGTTTGACATGTATACAACGTGCAGTCTCTGCCTCCACTTTAGCCACAAAACTTTAGCATGTTGTGATTGGCTGAGTTGTGTGATTGCTTGTTTACTTTAGAGTCTTTCTGTGGTTTAGAACTTTTCAGCAGACCCACCATCTGATACCCAGAATCTGCTCTGCTGGTGTCCCTGGCAAGACAGCAGGGAATACAGCCTCCTTAGACACCGATCTGAGAACAGATTTGCCATCTCACACGGTGGTTAGGTTTAGAAGAAGCAGGTCCTGGAGCAGCGTAAAAAAGCGAGTGCCATGTGGAATGTCTAGGTCTGAGCTGAAAGGAGTTTTGGGCAGGCCTCTAAGCTCATTACGGTAATCAGGTTAAAGGCGTGGGCTTTTGGGAAGGACTGGGCCTCTGGCTCTTTCCCTCTGGCTGTTCGCATTACTGGGTGTCCCCCCGCTGAGGGACTAGGGACTAAACCCCCACATCATCACTCCAACTTCTCTGCAGCCTCTCTCTACAGCCACTGCTTTACCCTCCTACCTTTCTTTCCCTAACGTCTCTCAACCTTCTTACCTAACTCTCCGAGTTGTTCTCTACTTGTCTGCATCTGCATAGTTTCAATGCACATACAATAATCAAGGATTACAAATGTGCATATTCTTTTTAGTTTATTTAATTTCATTTGATCTTAGTAGTGTGTGGTTAAACATGACTACCCTATCTTGCCCCAGGTTTAGTAAATATTTCAGTATGCATGTAGAGCTATCTTCATGAGATACTGCATCCCAGAATGAATTCAGTCATTTTAGGCGAGTGTAACCACTGACACATACACTATATGGTCAAAAGTATTGAGACTTAAGATAAGATAAGATAAGAAAGAACTTTAAAATCCTTTTGTCATAAACATGCTCAATGCAGCTAGAGGAACAAGAGGAATAAAGATAGACAATAAGAATTTAAAAGAACCGAACAGTAGAATAGTGCAAATATAATATCAAAATAACTTTAACAGAGTAACAATAACTTTAACAGAGTTAAATGGCATTGCACTCAAATACAATATTGAGTTGGTCCCCCACTTAGCAGCTTCCTGTCTTCCTGGAAGGCTTTCAACAAGATTTTGAAGTTTCTGTGGGAATTTGTGCCCATTCATTCTGTAGAGCATTTGTGAGGTCAGGCACTGGTGTTGGACGAGAACGCAATCTCCGTTCCAGTCCATCCCAAAGGTGTTGGATGGGGTTGAGGTCAGGACTCTGTTTGGACCAGTCAAGTTCTTCCACACTGAACTGGGGAACAGTCGTGCTGGAATAGAAAAGGACCTTTCCCAAACAAGTTAGAAGTTTGGTGTTGTCCAAAATGGTTTGCTGAAGCAGTAAGATTGTCCTTCACTGGAAGTAAGGGGCCTAGCCCAAACCCTGAGAAACAGGTTTGTCCTAATACTTTCGTCCATATTGTGTATTGTCACCGCAAAGCCTGTAGGACAGCAAATGACTTTTGTCTCACACTGGATACTATCCTGTATACTAGTGCAGAAGAGCAGCATACAGTATATACTGGCGCAGAATGCAGTATACATTACACTATATGCTGTTTGGAACAGAAGAAGAGTTTCAATTAAAAAAAAAAAGTCTGTGACCTTTTGCTTGCAGTCACTGAGTGGGAGAAAAATAGTCAAGTAGGTATTTGTCATGTCAACCACAAACACAGTACAGAGCAAAAATAATTAGCAAATCTGAAAAAGATCTCTATTTTAAGATCTCTGTTCTCTATTTTATATTGCCGTGGATAAGAATGTCTGCTTAGAGCGCATATGTAATGTTTACAGACATACAGTTTGTAATTGGAGCTTACCTGTGTTTCAGTGAAAGCCTGAAAATTATTAGAAGTTGCTGCCTGATGTCTTCTGTTTCAGTGCTGCATGGACAGCAGATTGAAGGAAGAAACACACGGTCTAATCTACCTTGGTTTACTACGACAGATTGTCCAGTGACCTGTGTGGTCTTGCGGTGTTCTGTGTGGTAACTGAGAGTAGCATTGCTCAGAATGATGATGTTTTGACCATGCTGAGTAATGGGTTACACTGGGAGTGCATTCTCCCCACTTTACACTGTCACATTTCAACTTCTTAAATTTTGCAGAAGCACCTGTTATTGTCGGCTGATTTGACGGACCCTCTTCTCTACTATGGACTAGGTCCAGTTTAACACTCTGAGCTGGATGGTGTGTCCTGAGTTGTTTCTTCAGATAGCTAGTACTACCACACTTGGTAATAACCTGTTTCCTGTACAGACAGCATAGTCACTATATGACCAAACGGATGTAGTCAATCCTTGCAAATTATTTGGTTCATGCATTTTCACCACATCCATTGCGAACAAGTATAAAAAAAAAAATCAAGCACAGAGGCATGCATTCTTCATTGACACCAGCAGAAGAATGGGTCACACTCGAGAGGTGATCCTAAATGTGCCACTGTCATAGGATGCCGCCTGTGCCATGTTTTAAACAATTATATGTTTACAGTGTTGTGGCAACGGTTTTAGAAAGTGCCTTTCCTGTTCCAGCATGACTGTTCTCCTGTGCGCCAAACGAGACCCGTAAAGACATGGTTTAGCAAGTTTGGTGTGGAGGAACTCCATTGGCCTGCACAGATCCCTGTCCACCACCAAGAGGAACACCTTTGAGATGAACTGCAATGATTGCAAACCAGGTCTTCTCCTCAGTTTCTGATTTCACAAACGCAGATGTGACTAAACGTGTACAAATTCCCATAACACACTCAAGTCTTGTGGGAAGCCTACAACAGATTTATATTAATCATGTTGTTAATTATGTTATTATATTATGTGCTGTCTAGTTACATGTGATGGTCAAGTGTCCACATAAATTTGACCAAGTAGCATAACTTTTACTATTCAGTGGTTCTCTGTGTTTATTCATTTGGAAAACCAAAATATTGCCAAGTGGAGCATAGGAAAGCTTTTTATAGACAAGCTCATTCATTTACTTTCTACCAAAGAGCAGATTTCAGGTTCATATACTGAAAGTTTTGACTTGCTTGTCAATATTATAGTCTTTCCATTTAAAATATATGTGTGTGCAGTTAATTTGATGGTGCTTTGTTTGTACAACCTATAATCAAGCGCAGTCATTTCTATTGAATGCATGTTTAAACTAATCATTGAATAGAATGATATATTATTTGACATTCAATAGTATCATTTACTGTCCCTTCGCCCATTGTCTCTCCTGCACTTTTGACTGGCTCAGATGACTCAACACTGTGATCCATACTGGCATAATGAGGAGACTGTAGTAGCACAGCTCTCCAGAACAAAACATAAACATACACCAACATAAAACTAATGACAGGTGAAGTGAGTAACATTGATTATCTTGTTACAGTGGCACCTGTCTGTGGGTGGGATATATTAGGCAGCGAGTGAACAGTCAGTTCTTGAAGTTGATATGTTGGAAGCAGGAAAAACAGTCAAATGTAAGAATCTGAGCGACAGTGACAAGCTCCAAACTGTGAGGGCTGAATGACTTGGTCAGAGCATTTCCAAAACGACAGGTGAGGTGTTCCTGGTATGCAGTTGTTAGTGCTTACCAAAAATGGTCCAAGAAATGACGATGGGTCATGCACGCCTAATGTTCACTGATGCACGAGGCAAGCCACTCTTTACTGGAGCACGGAGCATTTGAAGTAGGTAGCCTGGTCTGATGAGTCATGTTATCTTTTACATCATGTGGACGGCTGGGTTCGCGTGGGTCACTCACCTGCAGAAGAAGACATGGCACCAGAATGCACTCTGAGAATAATGCGAATAATGCAGGCCAACAGAAGCAGTGTGGTGGTCTGCCTGACAACATTGATTTCTGGCATTCATGTGGATGTTAATTTGACACATCCCACCCACCACAGCACACTTTCAGGGGTCTCGTGGAGTCCATGCCTCAAAGATGCAGCACAAGTGAAACCTACACAATATTAGGCAGGTGGTTTCAATGTTATTGGTGATTGCTGAAAGGCTGCAGTGGCAACAGAAGCATCTTAGTTTAATTCGTTACTGTATTGTGGGTATACAGATGGTGTTTAAGCTGTGGCTTCTATAGATTTGGAGTGACTCGGTTTCATATTCAGCCTGTCAAGTGTTATTAGCAGAACATGCTCTGTTCAAGAACAGTGATTCAGCAGGAATCTGGTGTAAATCCTGCTGATCTGCTTCCTGTTTCTAACTGGCTTTTTGTTTCATTTTCAGCCGTGGAGAGCCCCTGAGGTCCTTCGCCATTGTATGTCCAAACAATAAGGTAAAGACTCATTTATCTCTAATCTTTAGAGGAAACTGTACAGTGTTCATTTTTTTAATGAGCATTGCACACTTACAAGAGGGTTAAAGCCCCGTAAATTTAAGGTGGGTTTTTTTTTTCTGGCTTTTAACCCGTCTCTCAATTATTTGTACAGTTTTGCTGTCCGCAGGACCAGGTGTTCTTAGTCAAAGGGTCTGCAGTCTCGCTGGTGATTAGTGGTAAATGTCGCAGTCAATGAACACACACTCTTTGGGAGGGTTGGTAATGAAATTCAGGGCTCTTTTGTCACTCTTAGCAGGGGCCTCAATGCTCTGAATAGTCCTGGACTGCTCAGAATGAGGCCTTATGCTCTGTCGACTGGAGCCAAGCGAAGCCACCAACCCTGGGAAGGGCCCAAACTCCGGTTGCCGTGGCAACCTGCGGATGTGGCGCATGAAATAGTGCCGCCTGCAAGTCGCTAACAAAGCGTGGCAGCATCCTTCCATCCTTCATGTACTGGGGCTCTAATCCTTCGGCTGCTCTGTTTCTCTCCGTCTCTCTCTCTCTCTCTCTCTCTCTCTCTCTCTCTCTCTCTCTCTCTCTCGCTCGCTTTCTCTCTTCTCCTATCTCTTCCTCTCCTTCTCTGTTGCTACCACAAGCCCTGTAGAAGCTGAAAGAGTCCTGCCTTTTTTCCGGGGTCTAAAGAAGTTCTCCCCTGTGGTCGTTGCAGACATTTCTTGAGCTGTTGTGGCAGAAAATGCATGGCCAGCTGTGTGAAGAGACTGGACACTAGCCCCACACACACGGCCTTGTAGAACAAGGGACATTTGAGCCCAGCTCAGGCGTGATGGCTTTCAGGGAGCCGGTGTAAATGCACTCCAGTGGTTTAGTAGTTTGGGAGCTTATGAGGCATGCCGCTGTTTGATAGCTCTCTCCCTGTTAGCGTGTTATTCACACACTGAAAGGGTTCGTCTGAGGCCGGACCACAACTAGCAAGGCTAAACGCCCTTGCTGTATTCATAAGCTGTGCTCAGTGCTATGATAGGTGTGGATGTTTTTGTCTGTGTGGGGGCATCTATTAAGGACATGTAGAATCAGGAAGCGGTCCTGTCAGACTGGCAGGCAGGAATTTCTCTGTTGTTCTTCAGAGCCACCCTAATTGCACGTAGTCCGACAGAATCCTACGCCTTCAGGAAAGCTCTGTGAAGTGAATAATGTGCTGGAAGAAAAGCTGTTGTTTTCACCTTTTCCAGTCAATTGAAACAGTTGATTTTTCAAACACTTTTCAACTCATGCTGCGAAAAAGCCTGACACACACACACACACACAAACTTGAAAAGCTGTATATTTAGAACCCTCTGTGATTTCATGAAATAATTAATCTGTTGGTTGCCTTGGATTTCCAGCATTTGCTTTTCATTTCTATCAGTGGGTCTGGATGTTGACCAATCATTAATCATCTGGAGAGGGAGCATCCAGTCAGAGAGGTGCAGAAGTAATTGAGTGTGGGGGGGGGTGGAGTTGTGCATGAGTGCTTTATCTACTGGCTGGCCAAGCTGTCTCGTTTGGGGTTTGTTTGGTTACCTCGGCTCTTTCTCCACAGGAGGAAAGTTTCACTTTGTTTGCGGGCCAAGTGTGCTCTCTGTGTGTTTGTGGGTAATTGGTAGGTAAGAGTAATGAGTTATGGCGTGTGGAGGAGAAGACACGCAGGCAAGGTTGTGTACTGTAGCAGGATGAAAGAGAACCATCTGAACTCCAAAACAGACCTGTTACTGTATAACTGGACTTGGGAGCAAACGCGTATCCTGTTATTTTAAACTTTAACTAAAGTTGAAGTCTTCATCAGTCTCTAACCTAGACCTTGATGAAGGCACAATAAGGTGATTACACATTACATATACACACATTATTGACCACCAAATTCTTGACTTTTTGACTGTGTCTTGGTTTTTCCTTTTATTTGTCAGCAACGCACACACATGTGTTGAGTGTCTACCTCATGTTCATCATTGTGCCTTTAAAGCTAGCCTATCTGGTCCAGTCCCTCAGAAAAGCTACTGTAACACAAATTTCTGTTGTGTATTGGGCTGAGTAGCTGTGGACCGATCAGAGTATCTGTGCTGACCCCTGTCCACCACTCAAAAAGCCTACAAAGTACCAAAAAAACCACAATTTGTAATTTACAGTTATAGACTGTGTTCCATTTCTGGATTCCATTTCCCTGTTTCATTTTTAGCCTCCTTTACCTCATTCATTAATGGATCCCCAGAGGACAACCAATGAGAAGATGTTATTGGTGGTGGTGGCCTAGTGGTAGGATACTTGCATCTGGACCAAGAGGTCATGGGTTCAAATCCTACCTCCAGCACCACCACTGGGTTCCTGAGCAAGACCCTTAACCACAAGTTGCTACAGGGAGAATGTACCCTGTAGTTAGGGAATGGAAGTCGATTTGG
>JBBJLS010000128.1:10159311-10173592 GCA_037577275.1 Bryconaethiops microstoma
CTCTCTCTCTCTCTCTCTCTCTCTCTCTCTCTCTCTCTCTCTCTCTCTCTCTCTCTCTCTCTCTCTCTCTCTGTTGCAGATGTGTGCTAGCTCTTTTCACATATTCTTTCTGTGTGTTCTATGCCTGACGTCAGCAGTACTGTGAGCTTATGAACGGGACTGACTGAAAGGGTAGTAAGGGGTAGAAAGACACAAGTGATCTGATGGCTACTGAGTTAATGCTGGCCTAGCAGCTCATTTGTACAAAGAGGAGACTGAACGATGCCTCATTGGTAGGCATAGTCTCACACAATCCAGTGCAAGGGCACTCTGATTAGAGAATATGTTAAAGGTGGAACAGTACTGTGTTAATTGGAGCACTTCTCTTAGGATAGCCATCTAAAAATGTATATTAGAGCACATAATAGCACCTTCCTCTTGTTACCAGGCCTGTCTGTAGACATATTGTGAGGCAGGGGCTCAAGCAACAAAAACAAAAAGGGGCAATTTCAATATGAACTAAACGTAATGTAATTTACTGCATATTACAACTACTCTTATTAAGAGAGACAAGGTAATCACATTAAAAAATCCCCAGGCAGCCAAGAGGACTAGCCGTACAATAGTAGAGTTCTGAACATCTATCTCCAATATGCAAGGCTGTAGAATTGCCCCCTGTGGTGTCTTAATTGCAGTGAGTTGTTGCTCTATTTATGAGCTCTACTGAGCTTACATACATTCTTGCTCTTGATATTTATCTTGAAGGTAGTTTTCAAGTTGATATCAATCCTTATGTGTCTAAAAGTTAGTTAAAAATTTGTTACCACCCTTTATTTTGGTTGTGTTTCAGAATTACCACTTTGTATAACACGACACTAGATTATGTGATGTTTTATTGGGTGGATTTACAATGTTGTGAGATTGTGCATCTCCATGACAGATGTTGACTAAGGTGAAATCTTCACTAGGGCTAGTGAGGCATCGCCCAAGAACAGTGAAGCTCAATTACGAGCCTGTCCACGAACTCCATTCCCAAGACTAAACCTGGCTGTGTTTCTCTAAAACAAAACAAATAACAAAGAGTTACTATGTTAGATGAAGACAATTATCATACGCACTGACCAAGTGGAAAAAGGGCAGGGAATGAAGCACCTGGCCAGCTTTTGCTGTTTGTTACACTAAAAGGTTAGGTTTGTTACAGAATCACTCCCTTTTCCATTTTTATTAAACATTTTATAGAAGAGACACATGTGCTTTTATTCACACCCCATGCAATCATGCTATAGACAGGTGTGGGGTCCGTGTGTGTGCGTTTTATTGTGGTGCTTATACAGAGCTGTGAGCTTATTAGCAGCTGTTCCAGATGAGCCTGATCTTCAAACAGCACAGCACAATCCCAACGTTTGCTATCTAAAACTTATTAAACCATCAGACCACGTCTGAGCATCCTGAAGATGAGTAGGCTCCCGTCTTCCATTTTCCTTCTAATCACGGTGTGTTTAAATTTCATCTTGTAGGGACAGAAAAACAGCCAAAGCCCTGATTACAATGATCTATCCCTGCCCTGTCCCGTCCTGCCACACACGGCTTATAATGAAATTGATGGCCGATCCTTTCATCATGAGTTGGTGGCATAAATCAAACATTGGTTTTAATTGTGGTTGTATTTATGAAGGGTGATTAATGCGAGCCAAGCAGCGAGCTGTTCTTAGGGCCGCCTGATTTAAAGCTTTTCAATTAAGGCTGCAAATACTCAAATTGATGTCTCAAAGGCCATAAATGTAGAAATAACTGGTGCGAGCTAGAGAAGTGGCGAGATGAGCATCCTTTGTGGTCTTTGCTGTAGTATCTTGGCTTAGCCAGACCTGTGAGCTGTACAGTAAGCCAGTATTTTTATTTTTTTTCTTTAAACCTGCTAAACTTTGAAGCTAAGTCTAGGGCCTTGGTCAGCTCAGGCTATGAGGAGTATCTTGTAGTGTCTTATATTGCGCTATATGGCTGTAAACAGGTCATGCTAAACCACAGCGATTAATCAAATTGATGCAATTGACCTCTTCATTTAATACCATTCATGAATAAATCATCGAACAACAAGATAATATGCATTTTAAAGGGAGAATACTGCTACATGCCAGGGAGGCTATGTGAGCAGATGACCAGATAAATGGACTAAGAGCAGGAAATTGCATAGATGAGTCCTGTAATGAGCTACTTTGGTCCTGTTAATGTGGATGCAGCTCAGCGGTGGCCTCGCTGAGCCTCCACTCAGTTATTTTTATGAATATTTCTGACTTATATGATCTCAGCTAGTGTCTGCCAATGACTGAGTGTGATTTGTAAAGAGTCACTAGTAGGAGCAGCCAGTAGCAGCTTGTCTGTTAACTGGAAATGGGGTGGAAAAATAAAAGACAAGTAAGTCTTTTTTCTCTCTCTCTCTCTCTTTCATTCTCTCAGATCTCTCTCAGTTCCATCCCTCCCCCACTTTATCTTTCAGTGAATACTGTGGCTCGAATAATTCTCTTAGTCTCCTCATGACTCTATTTAATTTGCATACGATTACATGACAATTATTATGTAAAATGATGTGGCAGCTCTGGCTTATTAAATATATCTGAGATTTATGCGCGACCCACAAGGTATTTATGTTTGAAATCACATTAAAGCTTATTAAAATCTTGTGTGTATGTGGCTAGAATGTTAATCCTTAGAGTTAGTCCGATCTTCTCCTTGTTTTTGCATCTGCCGAGTGACACCTGATGCATGCTGCCTCCAACCAGTATAAAAAGTACATTCTGCTGACCTCTTGTTTCCAATATAATATTCACCTTCATTGTTAGCAACATTCACCTGTATGGATCGGCCTTCTCAGGTTTCAGCTCAAATCAAGACAGGTGTTTTATTTAAACTGTATACACAGTACACAGTGAAACCAAGCTGCGTTCCTCCAGGACCGTAATGCACCTCAAAAACTACACAAAACTGCACAAATGCGGACAGGACAACAAAGAGTGCAAAAAAAAGACAATGCAAGATTTTAAAACACAAAAGCAAACAGTGAACAGTACGGCTGACAAAAGCAGTACCGAAAGTACATAATTATGTCAGATACTCTGTGCCAGTAGCATAGTAATTGAATGTGCCAAAAATGCAAGATTTATGAGGTAAGAAATAACAATGGTAAATTGTGAAATCACAACAAATACACAACAAATACCAATCACAACAACAAAGTCACAGTATACAAATAAAGGGTACTGTAAGAGTTTGTGTGGGAGTGGCAGTTTGGGTGTGTTGTTTGTGGGGGAACAGTTTATGCGTGCGTGTGTGTGTGTGTGTGTGTGTGTGTGTCTGTGTCTGTGTGTCTGTGTCTGTGTGTGTGTGTGTGTGTGTGTTTAGCAGAGAGAAGCAGTTCAGTTCAGGGGTGTGTTTGTGTGTGAACTACAGTTTTGATTCAGTTCTGGTTCAGGAGTCCAATGGCCTCGAGGAAGAAACTGTTTCCCATCCTGGCAGTGAAGGCCTGCTTGCTACAGAACCTTTTGCCAGACAGTAGGAGGGAGGAGAGAGTGTGGGAGAGGTGAGTGGGGTCATCCACAATACTGGTGGCTTTACAGAGACTCAGAGTGGTGTAGATCTCTGTGACAGAAGGGAAAAAGACCCCGACAATCTTTTAAGCTTTCCATTGCCATTCACTGTGAGGTCCTCTGCAATGTGAACACCAAGGAACTTGGTACTCTGGACAGTCTCCACACAGTCGTCTCCTGAAGTCAGCAACCATCTTTTTTTTTTATTTCGAGAGACAGTTCATTGGTTCTGCGTCAGCCCGTGAGTCTCTCTTTATGTACCTCCTGTCTATATGTTGCTTTGTCGTTTCTCTGATTAAAAGCCTCCATGTGTTATTAGCGAACTCTGTACTGTGGTTTGAACTCGGTTGTGGATCAGCAGCGTGAACAGTAGTGGATTAAGCCCACTCTCTGGGCAAAGCAAGACCCCAGAGTACTCCAAATCAGAGTAATTTAAGGGTTGGATGTAAGAAGAAGGGCTGCAATACAAACATTTTTGCATCTTCAAAAAAATTACAAAAAACATTGAGTATTTATTCTTGCTGAGAGAGGGAAAATGCAGGAATGTCCTTGTTGTATTCTGTGCATTCTGCATGCACATTTATGTTGGATTCAAGTTTGTTGATAGACACCTGTGAAATGTAACCATTACTCATCACTTTACTCAGTTTTTTATAGTTGTGACAACAAAAGCCTCCAAACTGCATGACAGTACCACACCAACAAAGCAGAAACAGGCTTAGCATTCTGCTGTGGAACTGTTTTGATAGTCTTCCCCCAGCCACCATTGGTCTTTCTCTGAGCTCACAGCTGTAGAGCGGTATTTAAAGATCACAGCTGGACATCCTGGGGTTTGTCCTTCAATGTTCAAATTCTCACCCTGGTTCTGAGTAAAAAACTTTCAGAACCATTTTCCATGGATTCTGACTTACATAGCAACCAGGGCATGAGAAAATAAAAGCAAGCCGACTTATTGCAGAACTGCAAAAATGCAGAGCTCTAAAATCTGATGGCTGGGAATCTAAGATATTCTATGATGTTGACAAAATCAGTTAAAAATCTGATGTTAGCTCAGAAGTACTATGCACTGGACTTTTTAATGAATGAAACATAGCAAAATACAAAAGTGCATAGAAAAGCAGCAACAGATTAATGTTTATCAAAGACATCTGCAGACAAATAGACATAATGACTGTGCACTAAATCAGGGGTTCTCGAACACTCACCGACATAAGCACACTTAAATTAGCACGAAAAGTCTCTAGGAAAACCACACGAAGAATGAAGGTGATCAGTAAAATAACCCTTTTTTGATTTGTAGTGGCCATTTTCTTAGCATCAGTTATGGAGGATATTTTAAAGTACGATTCATCTGACCACTGTGTGCTACATCTCTATAGTGACTGGTTTTTATACCACTAAACTCTCAAATGTGCATGGTTCTTTGTTGTGAGGGGTTTCTGCACTGCATCATTACGAGACCAACTCCATATTAAAGTCTATGTATTTGAATGCAATGTCACTTAAGTCCCTGCTGGTGTAACTGTTGTCCCAACACTTTTGTCCATATAGTGTATATTTCCCACATATCTAAATACAGATTGCACTTTAGTAACTGCTTCTACTGAAACAATAGTGAGTTAAGCATTGTTTGTGACTGAAGCTTCTGCCACCCATGCCCAAATAATTACTCCTCTCTCAAAGTCTTGATCTTTTCCTCTCACCATCTTGATCCAATATTGACGTCAGCTGGACCTATTCGGGATTTTATACATGCCACAGAGCATGACAGGATGTTGCCTAATTCACTCAGTGCACTTACCTGGAAGCATCTGTACTTGTTATGTTTCTCCACTCATTTATTCAGGTTTTTCCTTCAACTGGCTGTCTGAAGTAGATTGTCTCAGACCCTGTCTTTCTGAGAGTCCTTGTGTGTTGCCCTTACTGTAATACCTGATTTTACGCAACTCTGGGAAAGAACGTATCGTTCTCTGGTCTTGAATGATGCAAACATACACAAAAGCTTCATAAGGAGGCGCAGGGGCTGCTCTCCCTGCTATTGTTATTGCTGAAAATCACCACACAGCAATCCCATCCAGATGGCCCCTGCTTTTCCTTGGCCCAATTGAATTGTCCATGTTTACGGCAGCAGCCTCCCAGAGAAAGTCCTCATACGCTCTTGCCTCAGTACTAAAGCCTTCACTTAATGCTTTTTCAGCAGGATATAACAGCATAACTAGATGTTTCTACTGCAATGAAGGGTTAAGGAGCATGCCCTAGAGAGCCACTTTTAATGCGTAACTTTGAAAGCAGAGATGCTTTTTGTGTGTGGTGTGTGTAAGATGTCGTGAATTTGGTATCTAAGAATCAGCAGAGACTGATTAGGTGCTACTGTTCATTTGTACTCAGTGGCTTGGATGAAAGAGCAGCTAATCTAATGGTCGCAGGAGGCGAAACACATAACACAGGTTAATCTGTACGACTTGTCGGCAATTCTATGTTTTTATTAAAGTGGTGCCGTTATCTCTTAACTAAAGTACAATTTCGCTTGCCTTTCAAATATCATTTGAGATTAGCAATAGTGATGTAATGCTGGGTAGATTGCTAGCTCTGGAATGAGCATAGTAGTTTTTTGTTCATCCGTATTTGTATTCTGGACAAAAATAACACCTGTGCAACAGTTATGGCACAGTTTGTTTTGAGGAAAGGGTGAGATAATTTTGACATGCAGATTGTGCAAATCCAGTATCTTACTTCGTTAAGATTATCTCATGGTCAAATGATTAGACGCTCACCCTCAAAGCATGCCTGTGTTGACACTCGTCTTGAATCACTTGTTCGCTGGAGTAGAACTGTAGAGGTGAGCAGATGGGAGGAATATGTACAGGCTATGTGAATGTATTGAGGAAGACATAGTAAAGGGAATTCTCCCTCAGTGCTCTGTCACATAGCGTGGCCTTGTGGGGGAGGGTAGTGTCATTTTGGGGGGGGGGGGATTTCGGGGTTAGGGCACCAGAGAAAACTTAACCCCCTCGTCACCCACCACACACACACACACACACACACACCAGACATCAGATTTAAGCTGTGGGTGGCACTGTCCATCTGCCACAGTCCATCAGGTGTCCTGGGGGAAGCTAAAACTGAACCTCACATCTGGAGCCTAATGATTCTGTGAGACCCCTGTGTGTCTGAGTAAGAGTAAAGGAATCATGCAGAGACACTACCTCCACTTCATACTGTGTTTGCACGTGTGTGTGTGTGTGTGTGTGTGTGTGTGTGTGTGTGTGTGTGTGTGTGTGTGTGTGTGTGTGTGTGTGTGTGTGTGGGAAACCAAAGAAAAACAGTAGGACTGTAATAATTCATCTCAAAATTGTGATACCACAAAAAATATGATAATGTGGCTCGTCGAGAATGTTATGTTATTGCCGTAACAAAATTATCTTTGAAATGTTAACTTTACAAGAAATTAAATAAAATGAAAACACTCCCTAATGTACATTAAGAAAATTAGATTTTATGTCAAGAAATTGCAGAGGCCTAAACTAGCAGCTATTCAACTGGTATAAAAAAAATGGAAGATTTAATAAAACAAGTACATCTAAATAGACTTTATAATACATCTTGACAAGGTATAAAAATATGTGTGTGTGTGTGTATGTGTTTAAAAAGACAGCAGGAGATGGTACTGAATGGATACAGTGAGTCAGTGGGGAGGCCCATGTACTAATCCATTGTCAGAGAAGATTATTCGCCTCTCTCCTCCTCTATCAAATCTACTTCAGTCCTATTGGAACGTGTCAGATAGACATTACTCACTTCAAACAGAGCATTTCGTTACACTGAGCCGTTTTATCCAGTGACTCTTTGTGCCATAAATTTTTGGAGAATAGCTGTAGAGACTGGAGATTTCATACAGAGTGAGAGAACTTTAAGGTTAGTTTAACAGTAGAGGTTTGTCTATTTTCACCCACCAGTGGCAGAACTAGAGTTTTAGACACGGGGCAGCCAAGTCTACTTAAGGGTGTCAGTAGACCCTGACAGAAAATTACTGTGATAATTCACTTTCTTTTTTTGTTTTGCATAATGGCTGGTGTCTCTAGCTCAGAACTACAGCTCAGTTTCATTCCCTCAAATATACACACATGCACACACATTCTGTAGAGACTTGGGTCATTAGATGCTCTGACCTGGTGGTGGTAGACAGGGTCCTTGTGAAGTTCGACCACACCATCTTTGGAGAGCTGCTCTGGGGTCCAGTGATGATGCAAGGCCTGGGGTCTTGATCTGCCTTTTCTCATTTTAAAAAAGAAGCGTGCTATCTCTCCTTCATGATTGCTTTTATTGAAGACACTGCACTTTGTTTATGTGGTGAGGATTACAAACTGTATACTGTAAATGTAATGTTAGGCTACATTCAGATGCATATTTTATTCGTCACATACGCCATCATACATGATACGACGGTGAAATGCTTTAGCAACGCCTGACCCTAAAAACAGTATGACAGTAATGGATAAAGTGCAGGTGCATTACCAACAAGCCTGATTGTGTTGACACAGTAATAGCAGTTATGGACAACGAAGTGCAGATGTTACATTAATGTATGAGGTACATTATAAGAACAATATGGGGTGGTTTATTAATGTGGAGATGAATATAATATGAGTAAGTGTCACAGTTCCAGATGTTGGGGACCGATCTCGCTTGTCTGATTTGGTGGAGCCAAATTGTCAACAGGTGTACAATAGGTATATATGGCTACTCATCTTGCTTAAAAAAACACAGTGTTGGCTCTCAAAACTGTGCTTTTGCCACATGTATGCCATAGTTGTGTCAGTTGCTCGTTTGGCCCGTGAAAAGTGGGAATATTGCTTGCCTCCCAAACCACATACTACCACACTAAATCATGCCTAAAATAGTACACAGGCATTAGAAATGCATTCACTAATGTAGTACACGAATTATAGAAGTGTGGTTTGGTGCACAGCTAGACTCTCGTCCTAATCATTGATTCGAAAAAGACACCACTGGATGTCAATATTAACACTTCTTTCAACAAGAGGTGAAATAAAATGTCAACAACATCAAATTGCCAGTAATGGTGAAAGGGAATTTTAGAGTGGCACCCAGCATGGCCAAACAGAAAGCAGGGATATCACACTCAGCCTCTCCTGTGTTTTCTTTGCACCTTTTCTTGGGTCAGGTGACTAGAATTGTACTTTTTGAATAACCAAACCTTCCAACTTTCGAGGGCATTTCCTAGAACGACTTGTATTGGAAACTTTTGCTTCTTGCTTGAAGGTTGCATTGCCTTAGGTGTTCCACAGGGAACTAGTAAGCCTATGCTGAACACCTCATTGGCAATTGAATGTTTCTTTTTTTTACTTTTCTTACCCTTTAAAGGGCACAAGTGCACCTTTAATCCTGTGAAAATACTGCAGGAAGCACTAAGTAGCAGGAAGAAATTGATACTGTAAGCTTTACGCTGTAAAGCTGAGCTCACATAGCCCTTGTCTTACTGCAGGTGCAGACCACTTGGCATAATCTGAGCACGTTTAACTTCCTATCTACTCACCTGGGTTGTTTGTATTTGGGATAACTAAATGATTTGTTATAATTATTCACAAGATGTGTTTCCTTGTTCTTTTGTGTTCTTTCTTGTGCTTGGCATTATTGATCTGTGCTCTCTAGTTAGTATGATCTGTTGTATCTGCACTCCTGTTTGAGCAGAGGTCAAGATGGTGGCCCTGTCGCTGAAGATTTGCGTGCGGCAGTGCAACGTAGTGAAGACCATGCAGTTTGAGCCCTCCACCCCGGTGTACGATGCCTGTCGCATAATCAGAGAGAGGGTTCCAGAAGCACAGACCGGACAAGGTAAGAAACTATCAAGGGGCTGCCCAGTATGTAATATGTTCCTTGTTATTGCAATCTTGGCCATTACACTTATGCAAATGAGCCCTCTAACCAATCACTGTTGTGTCCTGTGAACATCACAAATGTACTTGATGAATATTATGGTCATACTTTCATGGATGAAGTCATGTATTCAAACAAATGTAAATAATTTTGGGTCAGATTAATGCAGATATTCTATATATCTTAAAGCATATTGCAGTAGCAATACAGTTATGGTATGGTACTTAGCCCTACAGTACATGTACAAATGCATGTTAAGTCTTAGACCAAAAATTAGAAGCTGTCTGAATAAGACAATATGTCGAAGTAATACTTGCGGAAATCTCAGCAACGTGAGCATAAAAGTGTTTTCAATTTTAATTTTGTAAAAAAAAATTAAAAATATGTCCCATTTCTTTTCTGTGGCTGTGTATTATAAATATTTGTCTCCCAGTTTTGAGCGATGGAGCTGATAGGCTGCGCGAGGCTGCGCGAGGCTGCTCTCTAATTCTGGCTCAAAGTGAACCTGATGGATGAGAAGGCAGAACGCTAGCTGGGGAGTTCTGTGTCACCACCATTCTCTCTCTCTCTCTCTCTCTCTCTCTCTCTTTCTCTCTTTCTGTCTCTCTCCTCTCCTCCCGTCTCCAGTCATCAAAGTCGAACGTTGGAGGCTCAGTGTTTATTGAGGTTTGCTGAGTGCAGGGCTGGGGGCTGTAATGTTGGCTCTGCAGGAGGTGCCGTTTAGGCTGAGGCTTCTGCGTCTGTGTACACTCATTAGACTCCAGGCCAGATTTACACCACCCTGTGCTGCATGGCCAACACGATTGCCTCCTTGAGTCACAATGAATTGGATTTTCCTTTTAAATGTCAGTTGCGTTCACAGAGGGGCATCATCAGCCTCAGTGACAAAAAATGCTCTGGTTGGATTTGAAACCTGCTTTTATTTCGTTAGGCAGCTGGTGGCCTAGTGGTTAGGGAGTTGCCCCTGTGATCAGAAGGTTGTGGGTTTGAGTCCCAGGACTGCTAGTAACACCACTGAGGTTCCATTGTGCAAGATACCGTCCCCACACACTTTTCGCTGGGCACCCCTTGTTGGTGGCAGCCTCCTGCTTTACTTGGTGAATGGGTTAAATGTAGAGAAAGAATTTCACATTATTCAGACTGTGTGCTGTGCTGTGGTGTGTTCACACGTGGCCTCTTTACTTTAACAGTGAAATATGTCCATAAATGTTTGAAAATACACTCAGTCGTTGAAAGGTATGAAAGCAAGGGTGTGCAGGATAATATAATACTTATAAAGCCAGATTGGGACAGATAAACAAATAAATAGTTCACTGACTTTAGTTCCAGTTTGATATTATGCCTTTCTCAGGTTTATCGCTGTGATTAAAATATTTGATCTTGCTCTGTTCCAGCATCAGATTATGGCCTGTTTTTGTCCGATGATGACCCCAGGAAAGGAATTTGGCTGGAGTCTGGACGTACGCTGGATTACTACATGCTCCGGAATGGGGTAAACTGTTCAGTGTTTCAACATTTCATACATCAATTCAAACAGTTCAATAAAAATCTAAGTAAATAAGGCTCTTGCCTTACTGCAAACATGACTGCATAGCTAACAGCCATGGGTGCACATTAAAATATTATCACCATACACAGACAGTTCTCTCATAAGTTTGGTCCGCAGTTTATTTATCTTTTCATTCTAGCTTTGCATGATGTTTATTTATAACACTCCTTTTTAGTGTCAGTTTAGGAAAACACGTTTAACATTTAAACTGTTCTCCCTGGGATTCAAAGACCGAGGCAAAAGTGTGTATTTCTGCCTTTTAATCTCGCTTTTTCCTTTAACAACGGGATTTCTCAGTGTTGCTGTTGCTTTTACTTTTACATGTTTTCTATATGATCTAAGAAAGCTGAGGATTTGCAAATATTTATTTATTGCACTATTTTCAGAGAGCAAACATATAATTAGGAACGTACAATACGAAATACAGTTCTCCATTTGCCTTTTATTGTTTCTCTGATTAAGCAATCCGCATTCAATAATAAGCGCCTTGTTATCTGAATCCTGCTCTTAATTTGCGTATGCTCACTCACTCTGACAGTGAAACGCATATTTTAATGAGTGAAGAACATTTGCGGTTAAAGCAGCCGTTGTGGAAGAATTTCTCACCTCAGAAAAGTCTCTGTGTAAGTTTGTCTGTGCTGTGTCTGGCTTTTACAGGATATTTTGGAGTACAAGAAGAAGCAGAGGCCACAGAAAATTAAAATGCTTGATGGGGCCATCAAGACCATCATGGTAGATGACTCTAAAACAGTGGGGGAGCTGCTGGTCACCATCTGCAGTAGAATAGGTGAGTGCTACATCCTTACCGGGCAGCTTTCCGTCATTCATCTGCGTTCCCTGTGTGCTTTGAGTGGATTTTTTTTTTTATGCGTGCTGTTAGAGCGTGGAACAGAATCCCCTGCTCCATTGATGAAGAGTTCTCAGGAAATGCTAGTGTAGCCAGGTGTGATTTGGAGGATGGGAGACAGTTTGGCTTTGGTAATGCTCCACCACACCCTCCCCTCCCCTCACCTCCTCTCAAAACTGAGCTATTCCTGCAGCAACAGATTTCAATTACAGCAGAGTGAAGCTGGGTGTGTTTTGTTGAGGGCGAGGAGGTGACTCCCTGGCATATAACTTAATAATTTGCTGTTTGTTTAGAGGTTTTCTTCACCGCTTGAGATCCGTTTACATACCTGGCCTGTGCCCATTTCTTGGGTTGGTTCTTTTGGGCTTGAAGGAATAGCTTGGCTACAAAAAAATTACGTTTGTACAATTACCATAAAATATAGCAGTTAGTGAAGTGTTAAATAATTTCATACATTAGAGTGACTGTTACTAGTTTTATCTAAAGCACACAATAGATAAAATACTGTACTGTACAGTAACAAGTTGAGTCACTGGGGTTCATGTCTGAGTTGAGTATGGAGTATGTTTTTTCTTGGTATGTTTTAAAAGAATCTGGTCTGTAATTTACTAACACTGTAGCCAGATGGTCTTTGAGACTGTGTATGAACATATTAAATGTGGTTGGAAATGAAAGGCTTTAATATTAAGGCTTCATTAATTTACCACTTTAACACAATAAATCAGTTTAGTCGCAAATAGTCATGTGTCTAAGTTGAGTCATAAGTCAGTCAACATGGGACTTGAGTTCGGCTCCAGTCCCAGCTGCTAATTTTGGTCCTTTTCTGTGGATTTTGCTTCCCTGTTTGTAACCTAAGGCTTATAGTTCCAGTGCAAAACTGAAGAAGCAAAAAAACATAAGCCACCCAACGTGTCTTGCCTGACCGGACATATTAAAGGTGAAGGGAAAATTGTGGTGCAAATTTGATATTTTGTCCTGGGCAGGGGGGTGGGGAGGTAGGGAGGGAGGGAGGGAGAGAGAGACAGAGAGAGAGGATTAGTAATGGAAGGATCTCAAGCTTGCTTTCTCCTATATGTCTCATTCTTGCTCTCAGGAATAACAAACTATGAGGAGTACTCACTGATCCAGGAGCAGGGTGAGGAGAGGAAAGAGGATGGCATGGGCACGCTGAAGAAGGACCGGACGCTGCTACGAGACGAGAGGAAAATGGAGAAACTCAAAGCCAAGCTCCATACAGATGATGATTGTAAGTCTGACCATAACATGACATGTTTGTCTCTTGAGGTCCCACACACACACATATAAGCTCTATTTGAAGACATGCAGGTAATACTGTGCTGCTTTGCTGTATCACATATTGCTTTCCTTCATGCTTTCCTTATACTTTGTAACTACAAAAAATGGAGCAAGTGCAACTTCCGCTGTCAGCACAGCATTAATCCATTCTTTAACTAATATGAATCTTTGTTTATACTGTGGAAGTGGAATATTATTACTATGTTTATAAAGTCAGCAAAGCTGCTGAGATTTTTCACAAACTCCCGTATCATGTGGTTCTGTCTGGGAACATTGTTGCCCTGCTTTCATCACCGTCCTCACCTTCTTCCTGTCAGTTTTGTTTGTATTAGTAACTCTTGTTGCATGTATTTTGTTACTGCTCCTTGATTATACTGGTTTGTGTAACAGCCCCGTTAAAATGTCCTAAGAAACTTGACTTCACTTTCATTCCCTTAAAACTACCTTAAAGTCTCCATGTGACAAGTTTTTAAAAAAATTCATAAAATAAACCGCCTAACCAACATTAATGATTTGTCGAAAATGTCATTGTCTGTATTGATTTTGTAATCTGTTCTCCCTCTGTGTGGTCATGCAGCATGTTTTATTTTATGCAGTATAATAAGAACAGTTTGTTGGCAGTAAATGGTCACTTTGTTGTTTGCAGTAAACTGGCTGGACCACAGTCGGACGTTCCGGGAGCAGGGAGTGGAGGAGAGTGAGACGCTGCTGCTCAGAAGAAAGTTCTTCTATTCTGACCAGAACGTTGACTCCCGTGACCCCGTCCAGCTCAACCTGCTATATGTACAGGTCAGCTGGCTGCTAATTCAGGCTCAGTGTGAACTTGATGGATGAGAATTCAGACTGTGCTGAGGAAAAGAAAATCGATCACCTCCACACTTCCTGTCTCCTTTTGTTTCTCTTCCTATCCCAATCCCTCTCTCTGTTTCTCTGCCTCCCTTTCTCTCTCTCTCTCTCTCTCTCTCTCTCTGTCTCTTTCTCTTACTCTCTCTCTTTCTCTTACTCTCTCTCTTTCTCTTACTCTCTCTCTCTCTCTCTCTCTCTCTCTCTCCACCTCTCTCTCTATTTCTCTCTCTCACGCTCTCTCTCTCTCTTTCTCTCTCTCTCTCTTTTTCTCTCTCTCTCTCTCTC
>JBBJLS010000128.1:10197937-10211522 GCA_037577275.1 Bryconaethiops microstoma
GGGGAAATTCTGGACTGCAGCTGCGTCAAAGGGCAGCAGCCAATCAGCAGCAAGGAGAAATAAATAGCGTTCTCGGACTGGCTACTTTCAAACCTCCCGCCTCTCAGCAGTATTTCACCATCCCAAGATGCGCTTTCTTTGTGTTCTCTTCACAGTACCAAAAAATGTATAGTTATATTTTCTATGGAAATGTGGCTGAATTTACATTAATTTTTATGTTACAAAATTAGTAAATTATATTTTTCTTAATAATTTTGCACTTAAATGTATGAAAATGTATATATTGCCATGAAAAAAGCTGTAACGTCCAGCCTCATCCGCCACGCCCCCTCGTCCTTGTGCTGGTTGTTTATGTTTGGCCACGGTGCTTAGCAACCCAGCACTAGGATGAGGGGGCGTGACCGACAATGCGGAGGATATCTGCAGTTTCTGCATTACTGCAAGGGTTTCAACAAACAATTATCAGATCGGTTCTCAGAAAAGCAGGTGTCACATTCACAGATGCACACGCACTCACACACAGATAGCTAATTTTACTCCACCAGGATTTATTTAAATGATAACCTGACAGTCTTTATACTTCTACTTTTGCTGTGAAAGAATGCCAAAGGCAGTATTAACACTGGTGCTAACAGGCTGTTCTGTTCATCAGCAAGTTACTTCTCCTAAGAAACATAATATACCATCCTGTCCTGTGTTGCCCCTTTATGCGTGTATTCCCCTGTGCCATGAGACTCGTGTTTCCTGTCTATCCACCTGTGTGTTTGTGGCCGATCCTCACTCAGGTGTTCCCTATTCCTAGCCCTGTATATATAACTGTCGATCCACTGTAACCTCTACATTAGTTTCCCTTCTGTCTGTCTTGTCTGTCTTCACTGCTTGTTTCTTGTTATTTTGTATATTCATGTAGAGCTTGTCTTCAAATTAATATCCTCCTTGCACATGTGTCTCCCTCACGTCCTCCCGCAACCACGTTACACATAAGCAATAAAATCAAGCTTTCATTCATAATTGTGTTCCAAAAACTAAAAGCAGAATCTAAATATTTGACCAAATCTGATTTTTGTACATTTTTTACTTTTTCTGCAAAATACATGACTATGTCAAGGACAACTAGCACTGTCCCTGTATTGTCACAGATATTTTGTACATGAGATGTGTTTCTTAGTATAAGTCAGGTAATTTTTTAATACGTTAAGTCACTGCAAACCGATGCTCATTTATTTGAAAAACAATTTAGAACACTACGTGTCCCTAAACTTTTGACAGACAATGGATAATTAAATGGCAATATATAAGCATGGGGACTGATCTTGTAACAGCATGTGTTACTCTGAGGTCCTTGACACCCAGGTCCTGACATATGGTTAAGATAACAAAACTTTGTGAAGCTATCCAATATTTTCTGCTTGTTTTCCCCAGAAGTTCTCCTCAGTACTGCTCCGTTATCTTACGTTCCTGCTCCTATTGTGCGCTACTCTTATCCCAAGCAGCTAGTCTCGAGTGTTGCTAACAGAGTGGGCTATTTGATTGTGTGCTGCTAGAAGAATGTGTTCTGTGTCCCTGTTGGGACTTCTCTCCTCCAGAGAGACCCGCCAGCGTTTGGAGCTGTATTTGGCCTTCCCTCATCAACAAAGATGGCGTTGTTGTTGCGATTCCTCAGCCTTCATCTTTCCTCCTCCAGAACATGGAATGCCCCTTCTTTCTGCCACTTTTCTCCGTTTTAACTTCAAAAGCTCATCGTGAAGCTCAGCAGTCATTTGCACCGGCAAACACGCAAGACTGAGTCTTTTAGGCTTATTTGACTGCACTTTTTGTAAGAGTAATCAGCACATTAAAGGAAGGCAGTCGAATGCAGCAGTTGTGACAGAATAAAGGATGAGTAGTTCGGAGACTTCAGAAGATCACAGAAACATCCAGAAACACTCCACACTCTCACTTGTCTTTCTTATTTCTCATAGTATTGAGTACAACTTTGGACTTTAAAAGTTTGTTTAATGTTCTTGGCTAGTGTAACTGCTTCAGGTTGTTATCATGTAGCACTAAATTATTAGTGTGTTCCTGCATCCCTGTACAACTACTAGTACAAAGTGTGGCGGATCATTCCATTTACTGTATGTACTTTATGTATTTACTTTGTTACAACGAACAGTTGTAGTTTTCATGGGCAATGTTTTATTTATTTGGGTCAGATTGCTGCCAAGCAGGCTGCAGCAGCAGCTACTCAGACCATCGCAGCTGCTCAGAATGCAGCTGCTTCCAACAAGAACACTGCCTCTCACCAGCAGCTTGTGCACAGCTGCAAGGTACAGTGGCTGATCGTTTTATTTAATTCGTTAGATTCACCATGTTCATTATTAATGTTCATATCCATTTAATTTATTAGCCCTGTGATATTCATTAGAAACATTACTGAATGATGAAAGCCAAAAGTTTGTTTTATCTGGCTTCGGTTTGTGTGTGTGTGTGTGTGTGTGTGTGTGTGTGTGTGTGCATGCATTACTGAAGGCTGTTGCAGACCATATCCCACAGCTGGTTCAGGGCATGAGAAGTAGCCAGGCCCAGCCAGAGGACTTGAGCGCCCAGCTGACCCTCATCATCGCTAGTCAAAGCTTTCTACAGGTGCAGTCCCAACGACTGAATTGCATTCTGTTTGGAAACACTTCTCAGTTCATCAGTTTTTAACCCCTAAAACTCTGAAGACCTGTTGACTGGTCTGCACCTCAGTTCTTTACTCTCACAACCATATACCGTAGAAATTATTTTTTTAGTTATTGGTTAATTAATAGCAGCCGCTTAAGGGTTTAAATTCTAAATGACCTCTACAAACAAGAACGTTTTAAAACATACATTTTCTGAGCAATTTTGTGTGCTAAAAGATTGACTTACTGTTACTGTTGCTTTCCTCTCAAAGCCCGGGAGCAAAATGGTGACCTCCGCAAAATCAGCCGTTCCTACAGTAACTGACCAGGCCGCAGCTATGCAACTGGGTCAGTGCGCCAAGAACCTGGCCACCTGTCTGGCAGAGCTACGAACAGCTGCCCAGAAGGTAGCCCCAACTCTTCATCATTCACTCAGAGCTGTTGTACAATTACAGTTTATTTTCTCATTCCCGAGGCTAATGAATGCTTTCTTTGCTGTCTTGCTATGAAATTGTCTTTAGTTGTCTACAGTATCATGCTGCCTCTCTGTAGAAGAATGTGAAGAGTTTTTCATAATTCATTTTGACCTGTTTTTAGGCTCATGAAGCTTGTGGGCCTCTGGAAATAGACTCAGCTCTAAGTGCAGTTCAGACCTTGAAGAACGAACTCCAAGATGCCAAGATGGCCACTCTTGATGGGCAACTCAAACCGCTACCTGGAGACTCGGTCAGTGCATTTCTGACATGTGAATCAAGTATTTAGATCTTAAAATGCATTCTAAAAGCCGTTACCAACATTTCTCTTATCCAATATTTTTCTTTTCTCTTATAATGCTTATTTACGATAGCATGGCCATGGAAACTGATAATAGTTTTGAAGCTTCATGGATGTTCTTAGAACTATAGAAAGAAAATACAAGGATAATTCACCATTATGTGGGTCCTATAAGAACATTTCTAAGAGCTCTGTCTCTTTTGCATTTGTAGCTAGAGAAGTGTGCTCAGGACCTGGGAAGTACCTCCAAGGCTGTAGGCTCCTCCATGGCCCAGCTGCTGACCTGTGCTGCCCAAGGCAATGAACACTACACTGGTAAGACCACCTGTAGCCATTTTATGTCATAAGAAACACAACTAGACAGGACCCACGTATTATGAGCAGACCATGCAATGCAGTAATTTCCTTTTGGCAGACGAGGCATTGTTCCTCGTAGTCCAAAGACACAATTTAAATTGCAAACAGATGCAGAGATCCTAATCACTATCTAACAGAGATTTTAATATAACAATGCTGTCTCCTCGGCTGACAGACTGACTGTGAAGCCTCGGCTGCTGCCCTCCTATTTAGCGTCGTGATTTTTCACTCCCTCTACTGTCTCGACGGCTGTCTCAGAGGGCCTTGTGGTGCTGGACTGTAGTGGCACTGCTGGAACAATGTGCTCTCTGCTCTCCTTGTCCTTCTTGCTTACCCAGCCACTGCGACCCAGGGTGCCACTTCCCTCCCTCATTAATCTTATTTTCACTACATTTAACATAGCATCAGCAATCAGGGGCTACTTGGCTGGCTAATGCAATTTGATGCAGTTTGCCTGCATTGGCACTCTGCCTTTTCCTTCCTGCGGGACGAGGAAAGGCCAGCTTTCACGTGGAGCTTCCATTTATTGTGTGGCTCATCCACTTGAGCACTGAGGAGAGTTTTGCTTTGGCCCACTCCCCCATTGAGGCTGTGGAGAAGACTGAAAGCTAGAGCTGACTGGTGGGCGATTTTTGCACATTATGTTACTTAACAGTAATAAAGAACACTTTGAGTGGACTGGTTATTTCACACCCTTTTTTGGGACATTTATTGGGAGACATTATGGAGATTGAGATGGTACAGTGTGGGACTTAAAAGCGCGGTTACAGTGAATGGTGTCTCTTATCTGCTCTGGGGGGAGTGATACAACATTGAGGAGCATTAAATGTAATGATGGGATTTATGACAATCGAGGAAGGCTTTCAGGCATGAAATTTCCTGGCTGTGTGTGTGTGTGTGTGTGTGTGTGTGTGTGTGTGTTCAGGCGTAGCTGCGAGGGAGACTGCCCAGGCTCTGCGGACTCTAGCCCAGGCTGCGAGGGGAGTGGCTGCCTGCACAGCGGAGAGGCAGTCTGCCGCAGCCATGCTGGACTCAGCCAGCCATGTGATGGAGGGCTCAGCCATGCTGATCCACGAAGCCCACCAGGCCCTGCTGTCCCCTGGTGATGCTGAGAGCCAGCAAAGATTAGCCCAGGTCAGATACACTGGCTGCATGTCCTGACATTCACACTAGGTCAGATCACATCAAAGATAAACACCTCGGAGTTAACAGTTTGCATTATCGTAGTTGGTAAAATGCAGCCATTTAACACCTTTATCAATCTTAATATATTAAGTAGTATTCAGTAACTACTATGAATTACTCTGATTTCTATGATGTACCTATGTCATATCAATAATATGGAAGCAGTATAGTTAACATTGTACATATTTGAAATGCCCACATTGCAGTTTTAAGTGCTCTTTTATTAATGGTTGAATGATTTTCCTGAGTTGGTATGCAATACAATATTTCTTCTCCTTCTATGAAACCCAGAACATTTCCTCATAAAAGGAAGTAAGTCAGTAATTTCTGGAAACAATCTGGATTCTCTTTCACTTCCTCTCTTGTTCTCTCTCACTGACTTTCTCTGCCACTCTCTCTCTCTAGCTCTCACTTTCTCACATTTTTCAGAAGAAGTTGAAAAGTAGTGCACCACCCACCTCCAAAGCAATTATGTCCTGTTAACCAAGCTATTTTCCATTGTCTGTTCAGGGCTCGACGGCCTGCTTTCTGGAAGGCTGCGGCATTTTTCCTGATTTGCTGGAGCTCCTTTGGGAGATAAACATATTGCTTGGCATATGTCTATGACAGTGGCATAAATTAGGGACATGGATTTCTCTGCTCTGTTTTGGGGCTGATTAGCATTTTAGATTCAAGCTGCTTTTCCCTAGGACATTGTAGGGTTGTTAGGATGCCTGATGTAATATCACAGAACTGACGGTGTGTGTGTGCGCGTGTGTGTGTGTGTTTCAGGTAGCAAAGGCTGTCTCTCACTCTCTGAATAACTGTGTGAACTGCTTACCTGGACAGAAAGATGTGGACATGGCTCTGAGGAGCATAGGAGAAGCCAGCAAGAAACTGCTAGTGGAAAGTGTAAGTTTCGGTTGATTTATGGTGGCACTCACAGATTCCCTCCCTGTATTTTATTTATTTTATTCATATCTTATGCTAAAATTTCATTACAAATGTACTAATAAAATTGAACCAGATATATTTGCCCTAAAATCTATTTACATTAACATACATAGGAAGCAACTGTTTTTGGTACCACTTCACAATAAGGCTAAAAATAAAGGGTTTATGTATGATTTTTAAAATAGTCTTTCGTTTTAAACTGTGTTTTGCATTTGTAAGGGATATCTTACTCTACATTTATACCGTTTCAGAGATGTTAAGCTTTTGTGCAAACCTTTCTTTTTTCTTCTTTCTTGCAGAAATTGTTTGATATAATAATTAATTTTTCTTTATATTATAAATGATTCTTTATATTATAATTATAAATTTATTTTTGCCATTTTCCCTTTGTGGTAGTAAATGAGGGTTCAAAGGTTCAAATGATTAATTTAAATTAATAAATTAAAAGTATTTCCTTTCACAGTCACTGCACTGACTCTTAACTCCTGTCTGTGTAGTTGCCCCCATGCTCCAAGTCTTTCCAGGAGGCTCAGACGGATCTGAATCACACGGCCGCTGAGCTGAACCACTCGGCTGGGGAGGTGGTGCACTCTTCCCGCGGCACCAGCAGTCAGCTAGCTGTGGCCTCCGGCAAATTCAGCCACGACTTTGACGAGTTTCTGGATGCTGGCATAGAGATGGCTGGACACACTCAGGTACACACACCTGTCAGCACACAGTCTAGCGCCACCAGGAACAAGGCTGTGACCTCCAACACCGCCGCAGCTGCATTAACATATAAAGGCGCATTTAAGCTGGCATTAAACAGGCATCACGCTGATGTATCATGTCTATTAAACATCATTTGCTTGCAGACTGGAACACTTTGACACAAAGACACAAATGGGAAATTTTTTGCCTGATCCTGTACAGTCCCACCTGAAAATTATCAACCATGCATTCTAAATAGAACCACATATATAAATTACAGGCCATTTAAAATCACTTGCAGTTGAGCCTTTTACCAATACTTCAATACACTTATAATAGTATGTTATTATCTTGTGTTATCACTGTCATTTTGACTAACTCAAACGTATTAAGCATTAATTGATAGAGTACTGACTACTGTATTCATGTTACATACATATTTGCAAATTGCATGGATCCACTGACGATGGTAGAGAAAATCAGTTTAGGTTTGAAAATTCAATCACATTAACCTGTATAATCAACAGGTTTGACTTCATGATGGAAAATGGGAACACAGATCATTAGTATCTTAACAAAATCTAGCAAGTTACTGAAAACTGGCTAAAACCGTAAAATAGCAAGTATTGAGGAATGGCTAAAACCATGTCATGCGTGGCAATTATGAAACACTTTTGATTTGTTTGTTAATTAGACCTTCTCATTTAATTCATTTAGGCACATGATCATGCCTGGGAACGTGCAGTGCACTTCATCGTAATAAGGTCGTTGATGATGTTCTCGTTCTGCTTATTTTGCTCATTAATTTGGAGAGATGGGTTGGGGAAGGGGGGTGATGGAGCATGACATGCCTAATAAGAGTAAGTGAGGGATGGGGATAGAGCAGCCATCAGCCGGTGCTGCTACTTGCTCAGTATTCATGTCTGTTTAGCTCTGAGGACTATAGCGTGGTGTCACTTTAGAGCAGCAGCCCCCAACCTTTTTTGCGCCACGGACCGGTTTCATTTAAAACAGTATTTTCATGGACCGGTGTAGATACAACTAAAAACAAAGTGCGTTTGTTTTTTACAAATTTTTTGCTAGCTTGTGGGCTACATTTTTGATGTACAGTATCACATGACCGAGACGAGTGGTTTGTTTTTTTGTTTTTTTTTTCAAAATAAAAGATCTTTCGGACTCTGATATTCACTAAAATATTGTTATTCTGTCTTTCTGTATGGTATCGAACGACTCACGGACCACGGTCTGCGGCCCGGTGGTTGGGAACCTCTGCTTTAGTATTGCAGCAAAAATAAAGGGCTGACATTGATAGTGTATTTACACACAAAGAATTTGTCACTGCTCCCAACTCCCCCACCCCGCCCCCAACTTTACCAAAGATACATTTATGGCGCTTGCTATACATGATATCTATTCTGATTTTTATTGTTGGGGCATCTTCAGACTTTAACAGTGTGTACATAGTGTGTACATACGTCAAGTCTTTCATTTAGAAGTAATGATTTTCAATGATGTGACCCCTTTAAAGAAGCAACACAAATGTTTGGAGACTGTTCATTGTTCCGTGCAGTCCAAAGATGACCAGATCCAGGTGATTGGCAACCTGAAGAACATTTCCATGGCCTCTAGCAAACTCCTGCTTGCAGCCAAGTCCCTGTCTGTGGATCCTGGGGCTGCCAACGCCAAGAATCTTCTTGCAGCTGCAGCAAGGTAAGTACGTTTCAATTGCTGGCCCTCCAAGCCATCATCACTTGGCTAGCCCGAGAACATGAGCCGGTGACTTGCAGACATCAGTGACAAAAAATGACAGAAATTTTGTACTAGTCTTCCACACGAGGACTCAGGCAAAGCCAGATCAGGATTCTGGACACAAAGAATGCGTTGTAGCTGTGTGTGGCATCTGATCCTGTTTGACTCCATGGAGTGTGTGCAGCTGAAACCGCCTCAGGTGGAGGAGCGAGGCAGCCGCTCCGCTGGGCTTTGGGCCTGATTGATTTCTCTCTCCTTAATGAGGGAGATGGAGGCTGGGAGATACGCACGAGCGCACACACACACAAACACACACACACAGGCACAGTTGCACACAGACAAACAGTCTGTGCTCAAGTGAGAGAAACAGGCACCAGTATTATGACAGCTTTGTGTATATGTGTGTAAGATATATTTCTGATGTCTGTGTCTGGTAGCTGAATATTGTATGCATTAGGAAAGAGCGGTTTAAAGCTCACTGAGTCTTATGAGGATTATAGCAGTTATTTTACTGCTACCATCGTGATAGTCTTTGTACGTCTGGCCACTTTTGACGTGTATTTCTGGCTGCGTGTGTTTGTGCATGTGTGGGTGTGTGGGTGTGTGGGTGTGTGTGTGTGTGTGGTGCTGTGTTTCAGAGCGGTGACAGAGAGCATTAATCAGCTCATCACACTATGTACCCAGCAGGCACCAGGCCAGAAGGAGTGTGACAATGCTCTGCGTGAGCTTGAGGTTAGCAAATACACCTGAGCATACACAGATCCGTATCCACACAATGTTTTGCCTTCTATACATTGAGCTGTGTTGTGTTTTTACACTGTGTCTTACTGAATCATGGAGCCTTGTGGCCAAATGTCTTTCTATATTGAACATATTTTGCATTTGCTCACCAAAATCAGTGAAGATTGAAATGAGCATCAAGCATCAAGTCCTGAGTCTCTCTCTCTCTCTCTCTCTCTTTCTCTGTCTCTGTGTCTGTCTCTGTCTCTCTGTCTCTGTCTCGCTCTGTGTCTTGCTTTTTTTCTTCAGGCTGTAAGAGGAATGCTAGAAAATCCGAATGAACCGGTCAGTGATCTCTCCTATTTTGACTGTATCGAAAGCGTGATGGAGAACTCCAAGGTAAAAAATTATATTAGCCACACATACATTATATCCAGGGGTTGACATTTTTCTTTTGCTGTAGTACTGTAATGAGTAAATACATGAATCAATGAATGGTACGCATCAAAAATGTCTCTGTGCCTCGGCCGTGGTTCGAGGGGGAGGGTTGGCGGTTGTTGCGCGCAGAGGTCTGTGTCTCGGCCGTGGCTCGGACCATGAAGTCGAGGGGAGGGGCGGGGAGGGGAGGGGCGGGGCGGGGCGGGGCGGGGCGGGGCACGCAGTATGAAGTTACTCAAGTTACTTACGCATTTGCACTGTGAATACTGAAAACTGCCGCACATTTGCGTACCACATCCATATGTCAATCCTTGATTATAACTCCTAAGACAACCTAACACTGGATGCAATGCGCTGTGTCACAAAACGGCAAAAATTCAATCATTGTTTTTATTGAAAGTGCATACATGCGGCAGCACTCACCATCTCCCAACACTGACACCTTTCTCTGCATGATGCATCGCACCATAAACCATTTTTCCATTACTGTATTAAATGAAACCCAGAATGGAAACACAAAAAGGCATAGTAAACATTTAAACTGTGAAAAACAGTCAAATCTTTTGAACGAACAGACAAAAGCCAATGGTGTTACCTCACCTAATATTAGGAAATGGTCTCTTACTGCAACGTGTTCTATGTGGTAGCAAAAAATGTATTAATCACAATGAAATGTCTCCTATTTTGCTTACAAACATAAATGGGCTATTGGTGGAAAGTTTGCAATCCATATCGGTACTAGAGACTTCTGTGTAAGAAAGGTAATGTTCCCTCTTGTGTGTATCAGGTACTGGGAGAGTCCATGGCGGGGATCTCACAGCACTGTAAGACAGGCGATGTGCCAGCCTTTGGGGAGTGTGTGGGTGTGGCGTCCAAAGCACTGTGTGGGCTGACGGAGGCAGCAGGCCAGGTGAGTTTCCAGACTGCACCTGCTCAGTGGGCCAATGTGGTGCTTCAGCCTAGCAAAATCCCCTGCACTCAGGCCAGCAGTGTTTCACTGATTTTCTTTTGAGGTTTGAGCTTCTTTTGGCTGATGGTAAAATAAAAAAGGGAGAAATTCTGTCTACCATAGATCCACTAAAGCACCCTCTGGTTGTTTGCCAGAATGAGCTAAACTTTAATGAGGGGCCCAATACTCGAAACTGCCTTTCTGTCTCTGGTCTGTAGGCTTCCTACCTAGTGGGTGTGTCAGATCCTAACAGTCAGTCGGGACATCAGGGATTAGTGGACCCCATCCAGTTTGCTAAAGCCAACCAGGCCATTCAGATGGCATGTCAGAGCCTGGTGGACCCCGCCAGTAGCCCCTCCCAGGTCATGAAATATCCATTATATTTACTGGTTACTTTAATTTCACAGCTAAGCTTAGTTATACACTCGCTGTCTTTTTATTCATGAACATGTTTATTTACATAGGTGCTGTCTGCAGCCACGATTGTAGCCAAACACACCTCAGCTCTCTGCAATGCCTGTCGCCTTGCATCATCCAAAACTGCCAACCCTGTCGCCAGGAGACATTTTGTGCAGTCAGCCAAAGAAGTGGCCAACACCACAGCTAATCTCGTCAAAACTATTAAGGTGATATCCCGATTGATAAAATGTTATGACCAGAGTTCATAAACCCATGTAGAAACCAATTATTGTAAACCTATTATTATGGATAATTCGTTGTTACCAGTTTGATAGTCTGTGTGTGTTTCTTGCAGGCCTTGGACGGGGATTTTTCAGACGAGAACCGCGAAAGATGCCGTGTTGCCACGACCCCTCTTATAGAGGCTGTTGAGAATCTTTCCACGTTTGCCTCAAACCCAGAGTTCGCCAGCATTCCTGCTCAGATAAGCAATGAGGTGAGAGAATGTTGGTCAGTTGCACTTCGGATGCCTTATTTATGATTTGTGTGCATGTGTACGTGTGTTACCTTGAGGCATTTTTCATCAAAATTACAGCTGGTTCTCAGCAGCTCTTAGCCTTAGAATGCTCCTTTGTGCCCTGCTCTTTTGTTTGGAACACATGATAAAATGGACCTTCTGACTACTCCCATTGCCTTCATGAATAAGTAGGTGACTCCATTGCCTTTGATCTGTTTCCTCTAATGCTGTGCCAAAACAAAGTGGTTTCAGAGAAGTCACTAGTGGTCGGATGAACCACTTCCCCTTTTTTTTAGTCGAAAAATTACTCAAGGTGAAACAAGGGTCGCCTCATTTTTACAGTGTTTCTAAAACACACTTCCTGTGCCTGTAAAGCATTTATCACTGCAGTCTGTTTAACAGCTGTATGAGACTATGGGCCTGTTTGGGCAGCAGCTGTTATGGAGGTAGAGCTTGTTACTGTAATTGTGTGTGTGTGTGTGTGTGTGTGTGTGTGTGAGCGCGCGCACGTGTTCATGCTTGGGCTCAGTTTAACGTGATTCTTTGAACATTACTTATTGATTTGCATTGACAGAACTGATCATGATCACTTTTTTTTTTGTCCTTCAACCCTAGGGCTCAGCGGCTCAGGAGCCAATCCTGCGCTCAGCCCGTTCCATGCTGGACAGTTCCACCCAATTACTGGAAACTGCCCGCTCTCTCGTCATCAACCCCAAAGACCCGCCCACCTGGTCCATCCTGGCTGGCCACTCCCGCACCGTGTCTGACTCCATCAAGGGCCTCATTACTGCTATCAGGTTCGTGCACCGTCCATTTTATTACAATGGAAAGGTCATTGCAGCAGAGACATCAGAGGAGCAAATAGTTCATTGGTTGGAATATAAATGGGATTGGCTTGTGATGCTAAAAGTAAAACCCTTTAATAATTGGCTTAAATTGCCTTGTTAGTACTGGAGCCACGAGAAATGCTGGTTATTTTGGAGTAATTGCTGTGTGGGGTTTTGGTGTTTTTGTTTTTTGTGTTCTATTTTTGTTTGTTTGTTTGTTTTGGGATTTTTTTTGGTCCTTTGAACCCCAAAATGATTCAGAAACTTTTGAGCATTATTCATCACTTATCAAACATGTTCAACAACAAACAGTGTTCAATACTGTCACTTCTAACAATGACTGTGATTTTAATGAATTAATTTTATTCAGTTACTGATTATAATATAATAATCATGACAGCTCCACTGAGCATGTGTCTGCAGGCATTCGGATATATAGTGTGGTTTTGAAAGGTTAGCTTGGCTTAAATTTCCTATTTTTTAAGTCCCAGTTTGGTTTATGCCTGGGGAATACCCTTACTTATCCTGAGTGAAGGAGAAGTGCCAAAAAACAGTCGTGCATCAACATGGCTCAGACCAATCAAAGAGCTTGTTTGGAAGAAGCTCTACAATCTTGCTTAATTAGTGAGCAACAGAGAAAAAAAGAAGAACTTTCCAGGAGGTTGAGGTTTAGGTGCGGCTTTCAGGAACTTCATTTTGAGTATGTAGCATTATATCAGCTAACACCTTAATTTCACTATGTCATGCTTCTTTTTGATGATAAATCTGTAAACTTTCTGTAAACATTGAACAGATTGCACATCTATCTTATCTTCTTACTTGTCATTTCCCTCATGTACTACATTAAGTGAACTTTTTAGTCTTTTTGTCATTGCCATTGCGAGCTGCTGACCTCTTCCACTGTTTCTTTTTTTAATCTGTAATTCAAACTTGGCTGTGACGCACCAGTCTTTTAAAAGAAGACGTCTCTTTAATGGCTGCTCTCTAGCTCTATAATGATGGCTGAATGGCTGTCTCAGGCACACTGCACTGAGCTGTGAATTGCCATGTTAGTTGGTGCTCACTGCTGTTTCCACGTTCAGTGAGAGTGTCTCTGGAGATTGATAGGGTGGAGCAGATGACCTGATCGGGGATCAGGTCGTAGCCCACACTGATGTTTTATTTGCATAGACAGGCTGATGTGAGATCAGTGGTTATGACTGCAGGTGAAGATATGCTCTCGTCTGTAGCCTACTCAGCAGGAACAGTAGCAGGAGATGGGATTTCTGCCCATTTGGCTGCCCTCCAGACCCATTGTCCTCCCTGTCCATCCGCTTGCAACTGGAGCTCAGCCTGTGTGTGTGTGTGTGTGTGTGTGTGTGTGTGTGTGTGTGTGTGTGTGTGTGTGTGTGTGTGTGTGTGTGTG
>JBBJLS010000128.1:10230407-10253141 GCA_037577275.1 Bryconaethiops microstoma
GTGTGTGTGTGTGTGTGTGTGTGTGTGTGTGTGTGTGTGTGTGTGTGTGTGTGTGTGTGTGTGTGTACGCACGCGCGTATGAGAGTGTTTGTGTACAGTGTGTTCAATACAAATCCGTTTGCAAAGGTGGTATGCAAGGGTTTGGCTCAAGTTCTGGAGAACCATTGTGGCTGGGTGGTACTGCACGGAGCAATACTGAGCTGAATCAGTGTGTAATTGCTCCTCAGTGCCACAAGGTGTCATCCTTAAAGAGATGCTGGGCAGATTCATAGTCAAGTTCATTCTAGAACGAATGCTTCCCCAAAGGCGTTTTTTTCTCATCACTGTCTTCCTTTGGTTGTATGCATAGAATATATGCATCTTCACTTCTCTTTTTAGGCATTGGTATTGAGTTTGGAATCATCATATATAAAATATATATGTTATATTCAGTATGTTTACAATTCAACAATTTTGAGAGTAATTCGAATTTATACAGTGCTTATTTAAAGAATAATATCTCTTTTTGAAAGATTTTATTACAACTTTTAAAGTATAAGGCATTTTGGAGACTGCAGTTACTAAAACTTTCATTCTCAATGTTAAACAGCTTTTGAATCATCTACAGCTCCCTCCACCATTCTGGACACATCTAACTATTCTAACAGAATATAAGAGAAGGATTTTATACATTTATCTGTAACCAAATAGGTTTTATGTTTGAAAACACTGCTTTGAAACTTTTGAACGGTGATTCCAAACTTTAGAAGAGCACTATAGTCCAGGATTTTCTCTAAAAAACCATTGTAATCACTGCATTATTTTGCTTGCAGCAAGCTGATGAGTCTCTGGACTTTGAGGAGCAGATTTTGGAGGCAGCCAAGTCCATCGCAGCAGCAACCAGTGCTCTCGTGAAGTCGGCATCCGCCGCACAAAGAGAGCTGGTGGCCCAAGGGAAGGTATGAGAACAACCGTCACTTTTTCTCAATTACATTTTCAACAGAAAAAAAGGACTCTTTACATTTACATTTTAACCTTTAAGATACTCATTCGACTTCTCTTTTTCTCTTGGAAGTTTGTGAAGTTGCCATGTGTTTGATTTTATTTTATTATTATTTTTTTTTTAATCAAAACATCCAGCCAAATAAAGCACCACACAGCGCTGCATTACATACCATTTACATTTTATTTTCATGTACTTGAAATGTTGACACTGTTTTACTTTCATTCAAGTAAATCTCACTAAGATTTTTACAAAGTGCTCATACTTTAACCTAATCCTGTGCTTCTTCACTTTTACTGTTCCATCGCTGTGTTTGTTTCTCTAGGTGGGCTCTATCCCTGCCAATGCAGTTGATGATGGCCAGTGGTCCCAGGGTCTCATATCAGCAGTGAGTAAACAGGCACTTATTTTTTCAGTCACTGATGCATGCATTCCTGTCAAAGTATTGCTACTTCAGGACATCTAATGCTATTTTTGTTGTTTTGCCTTGCATTATTATTTACATGTGCACTAGTTAAATTTTACAGTAAATAACTGTTTTCCATTAGGTTTCCATAAATTTGCCTAGTTTATTGTAAGTTTAATTTTTCAAAACTACTAATACTACTAATAGCATTAATTAATTGTCAACAATCCATTATAGTTAGCAAAGTTTTTACAGTACCCTACTGTCATTTATTACTCTCAGCGTACTGGTATATTTAGCAGTGTCATTTTGTATAATTGTAAAGATCCATAATAATTACACTTGCCTTTTTTACATTCTCTGTTGACCAGTTTGAGTATGTACTTCTGACTTTTTCTGTTCGTTTCTTTCTTTAAGTTCCACAAAGCAAGACTATACAAAAAAAATTCAAGTTCAGAGAATAATGAAGTGTTTGATCTTACACTTACAAACACAAATGCGTTGAAAGTCAATGCAGAATCCTTGCCTTGTTCAGAATTCCCACAATTCTATGAGAAACGAGTGAAAACTAGTAAAAATCGTAGTATAGTCTATGCTTTAATCGTGTAAAGTCTGCATTGGTTCTCTGTCACACAGGCCCGCATGGTAGCAGCAGCCACGAGTAACCTGTGTGAGGCAGCCAATGCCTCTGTGCAGGGCCACGCCAGTGAGGAGAAACTCATCTCATCTGCCAAGCAGGTGGCTGCCTCCACTGCACAGCTGCTGGTGGCCTGCAAAGTGAAAGCTGACCAGGACTCCGAAGCCATGCGGAGGCTACAGGTCTGACCAGCCTTCAGATTGCCGAGTGTATTTTAGGAGAGCTGAGCTGAAAAGAGAAAACAAGTATTAGAGTGGCAGCTTGAAAATGTGACATTGTGCTTGACAACTTGTAACTGCTGTCAAAGTGCTGTAATACCTTTGTATCTTTGTCCAGTAAAAAAGTTATGCTTATGTTCTGTCCACAGACTGCAGGCAATGCTGTGAAAAGAGCATCAGATAACCTAGTAAAAGCAGCTCAAAAAGCAGCATTCGATAAAGCTGAGGACGACAGCGTGGTGGTCAAGACTAAGTTTGTGGGTGGAATCGCCCAGGTGAGATTTTACGCATATGGACTCATAAAAAATAAAGCCGAAAGAAGGGTTCTTCGAAGTGTTGCTATAAAAGAACTAGTTTGGTTCCCTTATAATCACAATCTGAATTATAAACCTTTTAATGGAAGGTTCTTCAAAAATAATACCATTACACCAACAAGGACTTTAAGGACATTTCATTCAAATACAGAGACTTTAATATGAAGTTGTTCCCACTTTGCAGCTGTAACAGCTTCCACTCTTCTTGGAAGGCTTTCCACAAGATTTTGGAGTTTCTGGGGGAATTTGTGTCCATTCATTCTGTAGAGCATTTATGAGGTCAGGCACTGATGCTGGATGAGAAGGCCTGGTTCATAATCTCCGTTCCAGTTCATCCCAAAGATGTTGGATGGGGTTGAGGTCAGGGCTGTGTGTGGGACAGTCAAGTTCTTCCACACCAAAATCATCAAACCTGGTCTCTGTAGACCTTGCTTTGTGCACCAGGGCACAGTCATGCTGGAATAGAAAAGGTTCTTCCCCAAACTCTGTCCACAAAGTTGGAAGCATGCCGTTTTGGAAGCAAGCCGAAGCATTAAGATTGCTCTTCACTGGAAGTAAGGGGCCTAGTCCGAACACTGAAAAACAAGTGTGTCCCAATACTTTTGTCAATATAATGTATGTTTTTTTTCTGGAACCAGATAAAGAAATTGTACTTACAGAATGTACTATATATTTTTAGATTTTAGTGACATTTTTATTGTGGTCTTCAGGTCCAGATCATTCAATACAGCAACACTTCATCCATCCGTTCTGTATAGTCTCTCAATGGTTTGATCTTCCTCTTCTTCTCCATCTCACCCTTGCTGAACTGGTGAGGTTTTGGGGGATTATAGATGCTTTGGATCCACTCCATGTTGGAAATGTGCTGTATTTCAAAGCAGCGGTGGTTTACCAGGCATCCACAGCTGTCTCTCATGCTGTCCTGAGAAGCGCTCACATTCCTGAGCCTCACAAAAGAGCCCATGTGCTCCCTTTTCATCCTGGAGCGGCTGAGTCACTGAGGAGTGGAAGTACGACTGTTCAAAGCCCTGGCCTCTCTTTTTGTTCCCCCGTATTGCTTTTGTCTTCATCTAGAGAGGGCATCCAAACATTGCACACATCTAAGAAAAGGGCTGTGAGAAACCAGGCCATGCGTGTGTTTGCGTATGTGTGCATGCAATGTTTGCAGCCAGCTCCTCCTCAGAGGAGATGCGTTTCTTACAGTTTTGGTCTCTCTGAAGGTTTCCCAGCCTTAATCCGCACACAAGTCCAAATCTCTTAAATCCAAAAGTGAGAAAACCCAGTGGAGCAAGCATCCCTGCTCCTGCCTGCACACATACACATAAGAAGAACGAAGGCAAAAATTGAATGCAGCGTAAAGCGTACACCGCAGGTTGCTTTTTTTTTTTTTAAAGGCTGCACAGCACCTACAGCATGTTTTTTGCCACTAAGGTCTCTCACAGGCAGTGGTGAGCTGGATAAGTTAACACTGCTAAAATAGGAGCGAATTAGTGTCAGATGACACACATACCACACAATAGAAGCTAGTTACAAAAGTAGACAACTAAAACGTACAATGGCATTTGACAGGCCGTTAACATTAAAGACCATGTATAAAAAGAAGCATTTTCAAAGTAGAGTTATTGTAGAGTTGTTTTTATGGAATTATTCCTAAGTGGACATTTTCTAAATTAAGAAAAATGGCCCTCTCTTAAAAACAGATACATACTGAAAATTCATGGATGCTTTTTTACAGCTGTGCAGTTATGTTAATTATAGGCTTGACTGGAATAAAACGCACCGAAAGCATTTTGCTAAGCCAGTGGAACTCAGGCTGTGCCCAAGATGAAGTGTTCGTGCTTACAGAGAGAATATTATGAAAATGGATACCACAGTGCCATGGCAGATTCTTAAGCTTTCATTTTTCATTCAGGGGGATGGGGTGGATGCTCAGAACACTGGCCGGAGATCAGTTAATGCCTTGGTTATTTCAATCAGTAAATTCACTCTTGCCAGGCATGTTACAGAGCTGATTCTCTTTGCTTAATCTTCACAGATCATTGCCGCACAGGAGGAGATGCTGAGGAAGGAGAGAGAGCTGGAGGAGGCCCGCAAGAAGTTGGCTCACATCAGGCAGCAACAATATAAATTTCTGCCCAGCGAGCTGCGGGAAGATCACAGCTGAGCGCTGATAATAACAAGCTGAAGGACTGAGATGTTAACAGTGAGGCTGACTTCTTCCCGGCGATTGTCTGTCATTAGTGTTGGAGCGGAACTGTGATGTCTGATTGGCTACTCTTCTCATAGATGGCGACGTGAATTAAGTGAATTGGCTTTTGGGTATGTGATTGGCTTCTCTTTCACAGAAGGGTGGGGCTTATTTTGATTCCACTGATAGGCCGTTCTCCTCACTAGAAAATGGTGTTTTTCTTCGTAATGGATTGCTCTTTTCACAGAGGGCTTTGTTCTTTGTTTTTCTGTTTAATGCCATTTACTGATGATGTTTCAACAGGCTTAATGTAAGAAGCACTTACACTGTGTGTGTGTGTGCGTGTGCGTGCCTGTGTGTGTGCGTGTGTGCGTGCGTGTGTATGTTTGTCTATGGGTGCATATATATGCGTGTGGATAGCTGTGTGCCGGACATTGAAAATAATACCGTAAGACACCTAATAATGATAATAATTTTGACCTTACAGTTCATATGTCTTTAAGTACGCACAGATGCAATCCCTATTATCCTTGATGTCTGTAGTGTTCCGAAGTTCTGAAAGCTCTGATTCAAATCTTGTTTGAGCTTCTAACATGCAAGTTAATGCCCATTCAGAAGCTTTCGTAACTTATATAGAATAAGCTGCCGGAGCTACCGTTCTAAAGTTTTATTCTTGAAGAATATTCATCATCTGAAGTCTTTTCTGAAGCTCTCAACGTAAACATATGACAAAGGCTTAAAACTGTTGTAGGATTGTGTCGTATTCAGCCAGACATGACCTGGTAAGAAAATAGAAGCTGTATGGCTGTGCTTTGTTGTGTTATGTATTGAACAGAGAATTGCAACTGAGTCACACAAGAGGCTCACCAAAAGCATCAAAGTTTTGTATGATCTGTTGTTTATTAATGAACGATCAGAGCAAGCGAGACTGAGACAGATACCATTCTATAATTTAAAGTGATGAAGCACTCTTCAGGTATACCTCAGATCTTACCGTAGTTTAAAGGCATCTTTACAGCCATATCCTCTACCTGTGTCTTACATGCAGTGTGTAGTGAGACATATCCTGCATCAGTCAGCCTGTCGGTTGTTTCACACACACACTCACAAATACACAGGATAGCACAATGAATATTTTTGGTCCACGTGGCCTGGTTACCCCTGTGTGTTGCAAAAATATCCAAGGGTGTACATGCATGGCTCAATGGAAGGAGACAATACAGCACTTCTAGCTTTGTAGGATGCACTGACATTGTCTGTATTTCAGTGTACTCTTCTCTGCAAATAACACAAGTACATACGCTTCTTGTGAACTTGGTAGACATTAGTGAGAAAATTGTGGTTTCCTTTAAGATGGATATATATCTATACCCTTGTTTGTTTGTTGTTTGCATATTAAGGATTACACAAAGTGGCACTTCAGCGACTCCAGCCGTGCGTATATTGTGCTAAGGTTTTTCTGTGTCAAACTGCAATACCCCACTCTCCAAATTTGGACTGCATTGTATATTAGTGCCTTATACTGTACGATTCAGAGTGACATGCTGATACAAGTTGCCCTTCTAGGCTGATCTGAGACACAGACCTTAACCTCAACTGTTATAAGAGCAACCGCAAGGCTTGTCTTAGATCAGTAAAACGGGGGCAACTTTTACCAGTGATTGGTAAGTACAGTTCTACGGGTTTCTGATTAGGTAAAAAAAAAAAAATGGCGTACCTTATAAAAGTGTGGGCCTTTTGGATGTGGGCAGTGTTGTGTCTGATCAAAGCCTGCTGTCAGGTTTGGTAACAGTCACTTGGGTCTGCTCTGCCGTATTGTTCTACCTAATGTGGCCTGAAGCTCTTGCCTTGGTAGACTGCTCAACTGCCAGCCATAATCAACTCACGTCTAGGAAGTATTAGTGTATAACAGCTTCAGCATTTACATATGCTATGATGGTGAATAGGAAGAGTAAGAAAATGATACTGTATCCCTTCAGCATGTATGTATTCTTTACTATTCATCACGCTTAAAGCCCCGATCTGAAACGGCTAAGGAAAAAACCAAAACAAAGAAACAAAAAATTCCCAACACGGCAACCCCAGAACGGGCTGTGTGTTTACTAACAAAAGGCCTATGGTGACCATACATATTGCTGTGGTTTACTTGGTGTGGTCTTGTAATGGTTTTATTGTTGGAAGACTTATTGTAGTCATACCAAAAAACTCGCCTGCTGGTTGCAGCAATTCCTGATTGAGGGTTTAATGGAAATTATGTTTCAATTATGTCTCAAATAAAAGCGTAGATGACTTTCCCAAATCTTTCTTCAATAAACCACTACATATGAAGTTTTTGTATTAAGTAATAAATGTAATGAAGATATTGCAATATGTGGTTAAATATGTGGTGTCTTTCAGTGGAGCAGAAGATAAAAATTAAAAAAAGAAAAAAGAAATAACGCCTTCATTTGAGCTAGAGTTTAGGGCTTTCTTTAACCGACTGAAATAGTCACAATAATGAAATAATGACAATGATGCTGTATGTAAAATATTTATCTGGTCACGAAGATATTTTTTGTATTTCCTGAAAATAAAGAGTTTCAACAAACCTGAAGTTGTACAGTTGTTTGTTCTGTGTCTTTTGTTAAGCCTGTGTGCCGGTTTAGTCTGTTTTATTTTCTAGCAGAAAAGAATGATATTTGCTGTTTGGCCCACTTCCTCTGCTGACTTGCTTCAGTGGGCAGGGGGAAGAATGTCCAACTCCGTAAACCAAACCATTCCAGATTAATGCTGACGTAAACACTGACACCAAAGAATGCGTTCACAGACTCTCTGGGGCCTAACTAAGGTTCAATTTTATGCTGTAATAATATTTGTATTACTCCTCTGATATGGCTACACATGACCCTGTAGCTTTTTAATTGTTTGTTCAACATATCCTGTGATAAATTCTCTCCTGTGGGTGGCACTGTTATACCTCTGAGCTGTGCTGTGAATTGAGAACTGGAGAGCCAAATTCCTGTCTGTGTCCAAATAAGGACAAATAGTAGTTTGGTTTTAGTCCGCAGACTGACAGTGCATTTGTTACTATAAAACAAGTCAGGTCTATAAAATTCATAAATGAGTCAATATACTGGACAAAACACAGTTTCATACAAAATCTCTATTATACATGTCAGCTTCCTTCTCCTTCCATCCTGCATCATATTTTTAAAATAAATGTCTGAGCATTGGGGTAAACGTCCAGCTCATTACTTCTGAAGAGTAACGGCTGTCTAATGTGTGTCATGTACCCAAACTACAATCAAGGGAAAGGAAGCAGTTTGGAGACCTTTAAAAGGTTTCATGAATTTCTCATTTTGTGTGGCACACTAGAAATGCATGATAGCTTCAGTCTGTTTCTTATTTGTTACGAAACAGTGAAAGTTTGAGTTTGCCTTGGTAGTCTGTGAGCCTGTACAGGAGTTTATTTTTTAAGTTGCTGTTTCTGAGCAGTGCCGCCCACTGAGTGGTGAAGAAATCTCGGTAAAATGGTGAAATCTTTGACAAGTTAAATTCATGTGTGTTGTGGCTATATGGGAGTTGACTCCGCTCTGTCCTGTGTAGTCATACAGAGTGCTGTGGACTCTGTGAAGTGTGATCTTCAGTGTAATATGTGGTAAATGATAAACACTCCTCTGAGGGGCCTAAGGAATCCACTTTAATTTGCTTTAGTTGCAGCAGCCTTTCAGCTTTGTTGTGTGTGCATGTGAATGATCGTCACTCTTATTGGGTTTGAGCTCATATAAAAAGGTCCAGGGCAAGCTGTGATTGATTATCATTTTCATTAAAGTTCATATTTTATTAAACGACTCTAAGGAAACTTACATGGGAGGCAAAATGTGCATTTTTCTCTTACATTTTACATTCTCGAACAGTTAACAGTTTGGATAGCATCTTACTGCAACACAAAAAGAAAAAATGATTTTTGTTTTGCTGGCCAATCCATATATGGACACTAAGCTGCGAAAACATCCTGTTTTGAAAAGGTCATGGCCATGATGTCACAGTGGTGACTATATTTATGTATGAAGACTCATTACAGAACAGCCAAGCAGCAAAGAGGTCAGTTAAAGGCACAGTAACAAGTGCCATCTGAGTCATTTTTAAATCATGAAAAATGGAGAGAAAAAAAAGTGTAAGCCATACAATCAAAATAACTGGTCATCTGAGGGGAAAAATAAAATAGCAGAGTGATGCTGTATAAGAGTGTAAAGCTAGACAGTGAACCCGGGGTTTACAATATTACACCATTTATGTTGAGCTTTAGCCAAAACACTTTATTCTGGGTTATTCTAAATGATGTAGTATTATTAATATCAGATCACCACAGTGCAATCTCTGTTCTCTCACTTATCCCACTCTTTCCAATAGCTGATGATCCATTTCCCATTTTCTGCAGGGATACGGTGCATTTTTGTGAAATGAGAGGCTAGATTGGGCACTTTGTTTAGATTGTACTAGTCTTACACCACAGGAATGAAGCTGGTACCAAGGAGAGAGAGGCGGTGGGGTGTAATAGCACAGCATTTCTCCCACATACCCTTCAATCATCTTTAGCACTAGATGAGAGAAAGTAAATCAGCTAATCTGTGACAAATGTGGTCTGTTCAGATCACCACTCTCACTATGGGGGACTTGTGTGTGCATATTTCTTCAAACACATCAAGATTAAATTCCTTTAGGACTCAATATGTGTGTTGGGGTGGCTTTAAAACAGTTCGGGGGTCCGACGGTAGGTGAGAGAAAGGGTCATAAAAACGCAGACATGAGTATATAGAACTGCAGGAGTGCTTGAGTTAGGGCTTGAGAATGAAAATCGCTTCTGTCTGCTTTGCTCCTATGGAAGTCGATCCAAGACAAGTAAAGTCTAGAACTGGAAGTAATTCAGAGAGCATCATGCTTTTTTCTCATCTAAGTCCATTCTAGTCTCCTACAGCCACAGAGAGCCAACTGGATCTGCTTCGGCGTCTCCCACAGAAACTTGAGAAAGGAAAGAGAAAAAGAGGGAAAAATGTCTTGCATGTGTCAGGAGAGGATTTTTTTTTTGTCAGTGCTTCCTGATTTGATCTTAAATCAAATTAGATTACTCTCGCTTCTAAGTCATTCAAGGTTGTAATTTATTGGAAAAGCTCATGAATAAAATGCACAAATATATATTTTTTAAAAAGAACACAAGAGCAGCCATGTACCACAACCTTTTTGATTTTGCATCTTCAGGACAATCTCATTTCCAAGCATAGAGGTGTACTCTGCTTGCAGGGGCCTCCTTTATTTTCTCTGTAAGTCCAACATCCACTCAGACTTGAAATGTTGCTCATATCTTTGGGAAAAATGCCTGAACTCTGCAGGTTTGTTGTCACAGCTGTTTGACCAGTAGTAACCAATGCTCTTGACCTGAACTAAAATAGTCTGGGCTTGATTACTTCATGGCGCACATTCCTGTGCTTAACGAATTTCTGGGTTGTTAACACTGACATTAGTGGGTTTTAATTCCGACACTCTCCAAAGCTACAGAAAGGTCATACCTTAGACAGAGGCATGAATGAGGTCATTTAAAAGATGGATGGCAAGGACTGATGGCTTTTAAACGCACTTGGTCTTCTAAAGTGGAATCTGCTGTGAGTGGGCCTAGCCTGAAGTGTAAACTGAAAGGACAGTGAGAGCAATGGATGGGCGAGTGCACGGCAGCGGTGCAGAACACATGACTATTTTAGGCCTGATCCCCGAGGGGTTGCCCAGTGTGCTGGATTGGAGCGTCATCTACCTAAACATGCGCTCTGAAGCAGAGCATCGCACATACACAGCAGCCGACCATGCTTTCGTAAGCCGGGAGGCTGCTTACTGTCTTTGTTCTTCTCCAGCAGTATCCAGCATTTCCAAATACAGGCTGCCGACGGCCCCACGTCTTCCCTCCTGCTCCTCCTCTACTTCTCTCCCATCTCTCTTGTGCCGGAAAATGTGATGCATGAACTGACTTGAATCAGACGTGTACATTGTTTCCACGAAGAAAACACATCAGCACCACATCGTCTTTTGGCAGTAATTGTGTTGATATATATTTTATTCATGTTTAAATAATGTACACCTTTTAATTAAGTAAATTTATCAACTAAACACACACACACAGACACACACTACCATATGTTCATCTTTTTTATGTTGTAACTCTTTTCGTCCCCATCATTACCCATATTCACAGGTCACTCATGCCTGGGTTGGTAATATATTTCTGTGTTTTATGACTAACAGCTTTTCACCATCACAGACCCCCTGCCTGCTGACCAGGCCAGTCAAGTGATTCAGCTGATTTGCCTGATATACAGACTAGAGGTCATTGCTGTAATCATGCGACTGTAATCTCCCCCAAGATGGTCAAGCAGCAAACTACAAAAATACATGATACAAACCTTTTTCGAGGACACTGAATCAATAAAGAGACAGTAGGTATAGGTTAGTGAGTAGTTACATGACCATATTCTACATTTTACTTGCATTTACTCATTTACTTAGAAGATGTATGTGTTTTTATGAAGCAAAAATATTTCATATGTATCCCTTAATGTCAATGTTACTGTGCCTTTCAGGTTCATATATACAAATGCGCTCTGCTCTGAGGGATTGTCCCTGTATTTTATCTCTCTTAAAAAGCAGGTAGCTGTTAAGGTCAGACTGAAGAACGCTGAAAACAAACAAACAAAAAACCTCACAGTTTAGAGGACTGGATCTTTTAAAAAGCCAAAATGATGCACTGGCTTCCCATCAGGCAAAAACATCATAATGTTTGATCGACTTCCTCCCCAGTGGCTGTCCTACAGACTGTCTGCAGTAACAACACCCCTTATCACTTCACAATGAACAAACAGGCTATGTAAAAGGTATTTGCTTTTTTTGATTTGTCAAACTTTTTTTCTTAAAATCATGGAAACTTCTGATGCAGTTAAAGAAATTCATACACCATAACTGACCTTGTGTTTGTTTGACATAGATCTGATTCTCCAAATATCCCTGTGCTTGTTATTAGACCTGTGCAGCACAGTTCCCGCGACAGCCGACATTCCACGCAGTTTTCTCTATAACAGTGAAGTGTTGTACTGAGTTGATGAAGGAGACAGTATTTCTGAGTCAGCACTGTGGCTAGAATTATATCAGGCAGCTCAAAGCCTACTGCTAATTTTGGACACCTCTTAAAAACCTGAGGAGGTAACAGCCAACACCATACCACAGCTGGTCCCTGGCTGAAGAGTGGTCTCTAACATGCCCAGATACTCCAGCCCCTCCCTTCTGCACTGTCTGATGCCACAACGCGGTTCAGAATATGGGTGCTGTCCTTCAGTCAGCGTTGGCTTTGTAGCACGTAATGACGAAGCCATTCATGAGTTAAGAAAACTGCTCCGAGGTCAGTGCTCGCTCACTCTGAAAAGTGTTTCAGAAATCCATTTTCGGAACTCTGGGTGGTAAAATGTGGGAGAGCTTTCTTTCATCATGTGCTTCTGTCTGGAATGTCACCCCCAGCTCTCATTCTTTCTGTCTTAAAAGGAAACCTCTTCATCCTGGAGGTTTTTACAGAGAAAACGAGGCCACCGTTTTAACTCTGAGAAAGCTCCATAGTTTTTTTTTTTTAAGTGTGGAGCTGTGGCTTTCCCCACCCAACTCTATTAAAGCTGAATAAACATGAGTGAACAAGGGCTTTGCCCAGACTGTGGAAATGTGCTAAGGAAATGGTCTTTCACATTTAGACAACTAGCCCACATTTTTGAGGGGAGTCAAACAGACCCAGAACAATTTACCAAAGAGAGCGTAAGCATTCAGTCCAAGGCAAAACCTTCCAAAGGCTGCATAGACATTTTGCAGTGCTGTAAACAATGTCTGTTAACCAAGGGTGCACGTGGCAGGGTTTGGTGGGAAAACCCTTAATCAAGAGATAAAGGACATTAGGGGGGTTCTTTGATGAGAGGCGCAGTAATGAGAGGTAGTAAATAATTTGAATAGGTAGTAAAAGTATACTTCAAATTTTGATATACATTTAAATAAATAATTCAAAATAGCTTACTATTATATAAATTAATATAAAATGATTGTAAAATTAAAAATTATTTAAAAAAAACCGCTTAGTCTGTGTTAAAATGGGAGTGTGTTAACTGTGGACAACTTTAGTTTGTTTGTGTTAAGTGTTGCTTGACAGTGTCTATGCGTTACCATTAGTTGATAAGTGTAATGCTAGCTGGACATTTGAATGTTATTGTGGCCCTTGCCCTTACTTTTATGAGCCCTCTTTGTAGTGCAACCTGTTTCGACCACTATTAGTAACCACTATTAGTATCAGATACAAATGTTTCTTTATGATAAAAACTATAAAACAATAATTACTGGCTAGTAAAGCATGTTAGAGAACTAATGGTTTTCTCATTACTTTCAGTGTGAGTAATTTATAGTATTTACTGGAGAATCACCAGTAGTGCACCTGCAGTCTAAGGGCTTAGATAACTCTTCCAGAAAAAAGATCTAGTCGTTCTGTACATGCAGCCTGCTGCCTGTTCCACAGCCACCATGTTCACCCACTGCTGTCTCCTCCAGTTGACCCGGTGAACTGGAGTGATTAAGGCAAGATGACTGGTTCAGTACCCAGACTTTCATCAGATGGTGTCTTTCATCCCTCCCTATTAGAAAGGCCTTAGTCATGATGTGAGGTTTCTCCCCGCAGCTGTAACGAGTGATACGACTTCAGAGTTCAGTGCTTTGTCTGGCCACTTTAAAGGAAATACTTTCTTAAAAATCATTCAGCCCATAATGAAAGACTAAAAGCTAGAGAAATCAGCACGGATGCATTCGGATCATTTTAAACAGTTTTTGTTGACTTACAACAACACAACTTTGGGGTGAGACATTCCTCTGTCAAAAAGAGAAGGATTTCTCATAGTGAACACACACACACACCTATATACACTTTGCCACACACATAATATGAGCATAAAGAAACAAATAATATTTATGGCAGGATGCTGTTCTCAGACGGAATAATTAATCATTAATTCAATTCATTATAATCTGTTTTATCTCATCATTACTACTCTTGTAACTGCCAGTTTCAGTCCACAGTAGTTACAGAATTTGCAGTAGTTACTAGATAAAAAGGTCTTGAGATAAATAACTGTATAAAAAAGTATAAAGTATAAAGACTGAGACAGAGAACTGCTCTGGTGCTTTGTGTGGGAATCCGAGTCCCAGTGCATTCCAGTGTGGTTTTGAATGAATGGCATGAGGCTCGCGCACACACACACGCCCTGCCCGATTTCTGCTTCAGCCTGAGAACAGCAGTCTGCCATAAGTGAGGAATGCCAAAAGAAACCTGCCCACTCTCTGCAACTTCACCCACTGCCCTGTGCTGTATTTGTTCAGATGCTGTGACTGTTCTCTTGTCAATCACACACTGTGTGTACAGCGTGTGTGTCAAGCACACCACCTCCCCACTAAGTTGGCAGCAGTACGTAAACACCAGTCGGTTGAACACACATGAGGTGACATATGGTTTCCCTGCCTTTAGCAATGCATTCAGCATTAAGGATTAGTCAAATATGTCTGATCATTATGTTTCTGATTATTGATCCTCACATTAAAGAAACTACTTATTACTTATTTAGCAGTAATATTTTTTTTTCAGAGAAATGAAATGTTTCAGTGCTGAAAAATGATGAACACTACCATTATTACTACTACTACTACTATTAACAACAACAATAATAATAATAATAATAATAATAATAATAATAATGCAATGAGTTTGAATGAGTTGTCCTACTCTCACCCTCTGCTCCTCCTGCCCTCATATATACAACAGTTACAAATGCAGTGCTGCTGCCAGCCAAAAAAATGTAAAGGATCCATTGGAGTTATTTCATATATGCTCACTTTCGATGCAAAACCTCACATCTCTATTTTTTATGTTTTTCTTGGTTTATGTCATTTGAATTTTTTGATGTATGGACCAATAGAAATGAGCCGGAGTGTTGTTGGTTCGCCTACACTGATAGTTACGTTTTTTTTCCTTCTCCTGCGAAGATATGTGGTTTTGTTATGACAGTGATATTTGCTTGTATGTTTTATTTACTATACTCTGTTATTTAATTCAGGACTGTTAAAATTAGATGAATGAAATAGAAAATGGATTTCCAGATCACCGGTTTTTACAGTAGAAGTAACAGATAACATTTTATGTGAACAAGGACATTGCTATTATCACTATTGGTATAGGTGTTAAAAGAATCAGTGGTATCACCAGTCCCTAGCCAGAACCAGTGTCCTCAGTTTCACTGCACTGAACTTAATAACAAGAACACATCCTGAATTGGCCGTCTTGCTTCTCCTCATTTACTCCTAATGGTCAAGGCCCGTCAGAGTGAGCTGATCGTGACTTACGCTGAACTGCAATTAGTAGGAAGAGCACATGCCGGAGAGTTTTATAGTACAGTGAAATGGAAACAAATAGTGAAGAAGCTTTTATCCTAACAGAGCAGCACTCCAACACTCGCTCACTCCATATATGGGAAGATTAGCTCCATCTGCTGCCATGGAAAGTTTTCACCTTCTGACACTTAAGGGTGGAAGAATTAGGCAAATATTGATGGATTCTTGTCAGTGTGGTGTACTACATACTCCAACACACATGCTAAATTGCCAATGCATCATCGTGTGTTTTAGAAGAGGGAAACGTCTGGGAGGTCTGTGGCTGTTTCTGTGCCTGGTTCTGGAATCTCTGTGAGCTGTGTGTATCACACACTGAATCTCAGCAACTTGTGTGTAGTAAAAAGTAAATATGACAGCTGAACAAGAAGTTCAGTCTTATCTCTTTATATACACGGTTGTAGCTTTTTGTCTACTCACAACAATTGTTTTACAACAACTGTGAAAGTGGTGTACAGATATGAATTTATCGCTTATCCAGTGCACACACATCACACTCTTTTCTTGTGCTGTTTTCTGATTTTCAGTGGAGCAGCTGAAAACACCCCCTCTTACCAGTTTCTTAAAGAAGGCTCACCACTGCAAGAGAATTCCTTGTGTGAACACAGCCCTGATGCTGTTAAGGAATCTCTTATCTGAATAAAAGAGAGCGCAGCAGCCTGCCGGTAAATGCATGTTGACTCCACCCATCTCTGGTTCTCTCTGTCTCTCCTATAACTACAAAGAAAGAATTTTGTTGACTAGGAAAAGGTATCTACAGACTAAAGGTGGTTAATGTAATGTATTACATCTGGGCCTTTTATACCTAATGTTACATTTCATCTCTGTGCAAAGAAAACCATTTTCCAACATCATGTAAACACAGGAGCTTCCCTTTACATTTTGTGAAACCTTCATAATAGATGAACCAAAAAACTGTTTTTATTAACATACTTTAAAAGTTCAAAAAAATCTTAGCCATCTTCTGCAAAGTTTTGGAGATTCTTGAATGTTTTTTTTTTTTTTTGGCAGCAGCAATATAATGGTTGATTATATCAAACAACACCAAGACACACCACCTACACCCCCAGCCCCACCCCTGTAAAAACTTGTAGAATCAGATATGAGCCCATCTCGTTCATCTTCATTTTCCAGCTGTGTGTCAGTGAAACACAAACAACTGCGCTGGGAGGAAACCTCACCAGAGTTCAACTATTCAGCTCAGATGGCTGCTGTCTGTTGTCTCTCTGAATAAACATAAATGACAAAAAACTTCACATGAACCTCTTTGCCCTCAGACTGTCTGTAATTCTTTGCAATAATTGGTATGACTTTCCTCACCAATATCTTTACTCCTCTGCATATTTTTATGAACAGGATGTTAGCTTCAGTAAACTGAGCAGGAGAAGTGGAGAAGAGGGGTGGAGCATCTGTCTGACCCACTATCACTGAACTGACACCATTTTCTTCGGTTTCTCTCTTCAGAAGCATGGCTGGGACTTTCGGTTTAGTACAAATGTCAAACTTTTACCCTCATTACTTCCACTCCAAGCTGAAAGAAATGCTAATGTAAGGAGAAGAGTAGAAATGAGCTGCCTCTGAGGCTCATATACTCACCAGGCCTCTGGCATTTCCCCCTTGGGTCTGTGCTAAGAGACAATCTCAATCAGTCTTCCACTGCAAACAGCTTACAGTGCAGGAATTCTAGTCAGCTTTTTAATGGGCAGCATCAGTCTAAACATGTAGTCCCTTTATCCCAAAGCTTCTCGAACATTAGGAGCGGATCAGCAGTGTACAACCAGAATTTGCCGAATGCCTATATAATAGTCACAATATGTCTGCACAAACACAGTGTGCATAGAAACAACTGCAGGTCTTTCTGATCTGATAAGTGAAAGCCAGAAGTGTCTGCTTTGTACAGTGTGTGAAATGACTCTGACTGCTGTTTCATATCAGTAAGTATCAGAGTAGAACACAAGCTAAGATATGGCATTAAGCAAGAATGGGAGTTTATTAATAAAGCTTATACTGAACATCAGTATGCAAATATTAGCCCCCCCCCCAGGAACATTGTGTATCCTAAGTTTAAATTAAAGGTATACATAGAAAAGGAAATGTATTATTATGACTATGAATGCTGAGACAGGCTCCAACCCCCAGAAAATACATAGATGGATTATTTTGACTTAAATCAAAAGTTGTTGTTGGGCCTCTTATTTTGCAATTTTCCATGTATTTATGCACTAATGCTGGGCAACACTTTTCTGCAACTAACTGCGATCATTCACATTGTTATACGCAAAATTCAGTAATGAATTCAAAAGTAGCGTCTTGCGCACTTTAAACAAAAAAGGAGTTTGTTTAACAGCAGTGTCCCTGTAACAAAGTTACAGAGCTGCAGTTCAAATATTTCTTGTAAATCTCAACTCGTACATTGTTGGGAACACTGTGAGGGTCATGTTTTTTTTTTTTTACTTTTCCAGTGCTTTTAACACAATCAGACCATCACTGCTGGGATAGAAGCTCACGGAAATGCAGGTGGACGCCTCACTGGTAGCTTGGATTACAGACTATTTAACCAATCGACCATAGCATGTCTGGCTGAAGAGCTGCCGCTCGGATAGCATCCTGAGCAGCACGGGGGCGCCGCAGGGGACTGTCCTGTCACCCTTCCGCTTCACCCTCTACACGCCTGACTTTAGGTACAGGTCTCAGTCATGTCACCTGCAGAAATTCTCTGATGACTCTGCCATTGTGGGCTGTATCAGGGATGGACAGGAGGAGGAATACAGGAGTGTGGTGGGCAGCTTTGTTGAGTGGTGTGAGCTGAACCATTTACAGCTTAACATCACAAAGACAAAGGAACTGGTCATGGACTTTAGGAGGCACGCTCCTCCTCCCACCCCTGTCACCATCAGAGGGACAGATGTTGAGGTGGTTGAGGACTACAGGTACCTGGGGGTACATATTGACAGTAAACTGGACTGGTCCAAGAACACCGATACTGTTTTCAAGAAAGGGCAGAGCTGACTTTACCTACTGAGGATGCTCAGGTCTTTCAATGTCTGTAGGAAAATGTTTTTTATTTACTCATCTTTATGTTATTGAATGTTTGTTTCATCCCCTCATCACATGCTGCTATCTCATTTTATTCATGGCACAAACACTGAGTCACTTTTCATAACCACTTGCACTAATAATTTGTTATTTTATTATATCTGTTATAGTTATTTAGTACTTTGTTAGAGTTATTTTGTTGTGTCGTTTGCACTATTACTACTGTTCTTTTTAAACTCTTTATTGTCTTATCTTTATTCCTCTTGTTGCACTGAGCATGTTTATGACAAAAGAATTCCCCTTGGGATAAATAAAGTTCTTTCTTATCTTATGTTCTTAATCAAACCAAATATAAAACCAAAACTATTTGCCACTGCTAGGGCATCTAGTTTGTTATAGAAAAAGTAGTTACTCTCAGAGTCCAGAGCCACGATCATAACATTATAACAGGCACCTTCCAAACAACAGCAAGTTAACTTTCTAAAATCTGTTTCCTTTTTCTTTTTTTTTTGAACGGGTACCAGCGGAAACATTTTTCAACATAAACAGTCTATGTTTAGAGTGATATGAAGTGGTCAAGCACAAAAAAAGCAACAAACTTTCAAAATAATAGTAAAAACTGCATTAATGTGCAATAAAATAATTGTCGGCGTTAAGTGAATAATGCATTAGTGCCCGGCCCTAATATGTACATTTTCTTTAACATGTCCAGATAAATTAATAATTCATAAATACATAAATATTATGTATTTGCAATGGATAAATAAACTAAATTTAAAATTGGTTTTACATGCAGTCATGTGACATGTAGGTAAAATCTTTGTAATCTTTTTATGGGACACCCTTTTTGTGCTGTTTTAGATTAAGTCAGAGTATTCTCACATGTATTTGTCTTAGTCTGAAAATGTACATATTAGATTTTTTAAATGTTTCTGAGTGTCTTAATCAATATGGCATTGGAATGTGATCTGGGAATCATAATTACACTGAAACCTGGTAGAACATTCATTTAACATACAATTGCATTAAATAAAAGCCTAAAATGACACATTTTAATGTCCTATTTAAAGCATGCTTGAAACTGTGGTCATTCATTTATTTTTTTTTTTTGACAAGCTGTGTTATTCATATTCAATCTCTCACTAATTATCATAACTTTGATCTTGTAAGGATTATACTGGTTTATTTCCTGGACCATCGCTTTTACATACTATGTGTATGTGTGTGTGTGTGTGTGTGTGTGTAATACTCACAACGGGAGGTGTAAGGGCCCACTTTTATGACGGGGTCGAGTTGCAGTTCTCACCCCTCATCTCACTGCATCTACCATTTGCTCGGCTAAATGAATATGCCCCAGCATGGAGCTGGCTAATCTCCAGACTGAGGCTGCAGGGCTCTGTACTCTATATATATCTGCCCCAGTGTCACAGGCCTGTTCAGATAGTAGTACGAGCAGAGCGCCTCACACATTCAATTCTTTCCACTGGAGACGTGTATGCTTAAACCACGTACAGCCCAGCAGGGAGGTCTGGGTGTTTTAATCTGAATATGGTTCTAAAAGGCACATCAGCATGGGGTTGAGTTTGAGTGATGGTGATAGTTATATATGAGGTATGAGGGCCATAATTGGGGTTAAGGAGGTTAAGTTTGGGGTAAGACTTTCACCCATGTTCACTAAGAAAAAACATTCCTGTTTTAAAATAAAAATAGCACCTGTGTCTTCTCAGTGACCTTGGTTCAGATGTCTCTGTGTGTCGCACAGAGCTGTTGTCACTGCTTGTGGTTCTGCACTATAAACATAAATCTGCTCTTGCTGCTTTTCTCTGTGGGACGTTCTCCTCGGCAGACGCAAACAGACCAATTCCCCATTTCCTCCTGACGTTAATGTATAATGAGTAGAGTCTGAGAAAGATTCAGATGGACCATAGATGCTTATCTTGTACAACTGCCAATTCTAAGATGAACATATCACTTTACTTCTACATTGCTGGGATGCTGGCAAATAGTATCATGAGAGCTTTGCTAAAAATCTCTACTCACACTTTACTGATTTTATTGTGCTGCTTGTATGAATCCTGCTCAGTTATTATACAACCGTTCAAACGTTTGGAATCACTGTTTTCCATATTCTAAGTGATTTTTTCCCCCAATGAGAAACAAGTACTCTACAGTTTCACAAGATTCAAATAACTGATTTCAGGAACTAAGATTAGAAAATTACAGTATCTAGAATGATGCAGAGCTGTAGATGGTTCCATAAAGTGGGGATCAAGTCTCAAGACAGATCATCTGACAAATGAAAATAGTAACTCTTTACTGAAGAATGGCGTTCATGAGGTTACAGTCAAAAGTATTTTATGACTCACATAACCCTGAATAGACATTTGTAAAAGCTTATTTCAATTATAAATTGTCATAACACTTTCTAAACTGAAATCACACCAAATGTTTGTCAATTGTCTTGTAAAGCTTACATACACAACTTCCCCAAGTATGCCCTGTAACCAAGAAAATACTATATAAATACTGTAAATAAAATATACTGTAAAATGTATTCAATACCCTGCCAAAGACGGAAAAATTAACCAAAACATCTAACAGTACTTTCAATTCAATTCATGATGTTTATTTGTCACATACATAGTTATACATGTACAAATTGCAATGAAATGTAATCCTGAATCACTCCTGAGACAGTGCAATAACTAGAAGGCAGAAACAGAACAGAATTAAAAGATTAAATACATTTAAACCATATAAAAATCACAATATATACAGAATATTGACTAGATGTATCAATTAACAGAAAACAAATACAAGGGGTGTGCAAATGTGCAATTTAATATAATGCAAATGGCAAATGTGCTTATAGTGAAAAATAGTGCAGATAGCATTATGGTATGAGGAGTATGGGGTAGTTATGAGCTTCACATTTTAAGAAATAACTAAATAAAATAATTATTAATATGGAAACTTTCCCTATGGTAGTGTAAGGTTGAACATCACATATCCCTGTTGTCTCAAGAGTAAACAGTGTAAACAGGAGACTGGATTACAGCAATTCTCTGCTCTGTTCTGCTGGGAATGCTCTTCCTCTCTTGTCTCAGAGAGACAGAGAGTTCCACTGAAATAATCCCAAGAGACAGCAGCCTCAGATAAACATATTTTTCAAACGGGACTTAGCCTTCTTTCTAGCCATGAAGGGTCACCGGAAGTGCCTTGAGTGAAGGGGGCCCTGACAAGACCGGCACACTGATAAACAGTAACCCAGCCCAAAGAGCAGACTTCAACTATGCAGAAATTGCTGTCACTGAGGAAACTGTTTCAGTACAGATTCTAAAGCAGGATAAATTCTACAGTGTACAGAAATATCCAGCTCACTAGGCATTGTGTGGTCCTTTGCTGTAGGACAATGACCTGGGTATGACTAACAATGATTCATTAATAATGACTTATGTTTTGGACAGGCCAGAACCATGGTTTGGACTGCCTGAATCCTACTGAGCCTGCTCTTCATTAACTGAAAACAAGACTCCCAAAACCAGCAGGAACTAAAAATGGCTGCATCACAGACCTGGCAGAGCATCACCCCAGAAGATACCTAGAGCCTGTAGATGCCTAAAGCAACAGTTATATATAGAACCACAAGAACTCAAAGAATGAATTCTCAAATGGGTATTTGCACGGTTAAATGGCTCCTCTCTAAGATGGTATACTTCTTGTATACGGTTCTTTAAAGAACCTGTTAAAAATGGTACTATATCACAGCAAAATGAGTTCTCTTATTGTGACGACTCAAAGGACCTTTTCATAGAGCGCTACAGAACCATTTTTTTGCCAAGAGTGTAACTGCACAGTCAAAACAAAGCTGGATATTCCACACTATCCTTTTGTTCATTTTCTCATTTTAAATCTTGTGTCAGGTACAGAAACCAAATATGTGTGTACGTTACACTTCTTCACTAAACACATGAAGAATTACCAAAGCTAGACAGGGAACATTTTTTGAACCATTGGGCTTGACGAAGCCAATTTATGAAGTGAAAAAAAGCAGTTGTATACTACTTGAATCCAATAGCAGCTGTGGAGTTTGGGTAGTAGTGTAAGGTTGATGGCCGTGTGCTGTTTATTCTGCTTGTGTAGGGTTTATTAGGTTGTTGAAACTTGAGTTTCTATGGTTTTCCAAGTGGTTGTTGCTAAACAGGTGGTAGCTTGGGTGCTGCTAGTTGGTTCATATGTTGTTCCAGTTAGTTGCTATGGTATTGCAATGCAGTTACTATGATATTCCAGGTGGTTGCTTGAATACTGATGGATGGTGGTTAGGTGGTGCTTTGATGTATGCTTTTGATGTAGATGTATGGTTGTTAAGCTATTCATTTACATTACATTTACAGCAATTATCAGACGCTTTTATCCAAAGCGACTTCCATTCCCTAACTACAGGGGGCAGTCTCCCTGGAGCAACTTGGGGTTA